>BGPR01014597.1:26414-38830 GCA_013235015.1 Araneus ventricosus
TATTCGATTTTTTTAATCCTGCTTTTTGTGTAAAGCAGTTTTAAACAGAAACAAAAAGAAAGTAGAAATTAGAAACGTATCAATGGTGCTTTACGGTAATTTGAATTTATAACCCATTTTTATAACATTTTTTTATCCTGGTTCTTGTGTAAAACATTTTTAAACAGAAACAAAAAGAAAGTAGAAATTAGAAACGTATCAACGGCGCTTTACGGTAATTTGAACTTATAACCCCTTTTTATTCGATTTTTTTAATCCTGCTTTTTGTGTAAAGCAGTTTTAAACAGAAACAAAAAGAAAGTAGAAATTAGAAACGTATCAACTGTGCTTTACGGTAATTTGAACTTTTAACAGCTTTTTATTCGATTTTTTTTATCCTGGATTTTATGTAAAACATTTTTAAACAGAAACGAAAAGAAAGTACACAAATGAAGCCTTAAGTGAGATAATTATAAGAACATTCTATTTAAAGTGAATTAAATTATAATTTTTGCTCTTGCTCAGAAATAATTGAGTTAAAATATTATGAATTTACTCCGTTTCAATAAATGTCAGAACTACTGTATAAAATTGCTATTCAAAGACAATATATTTGTCAAATATTACATGTTAAAAGTGTTTCAGATGCGTAACTGAAAATTAGACACGTTTAGACCTGAGTTTTAGACCTCACAGAGACAAAATAATTAAATAAATGTATAAAAAAATGAAAATGAAAATAATAAATAAATAAATAAATAAAATGAAAAAAGGGTCTATCATCTACGTACATACGTAAGCACAAAAATTTAAATTTCAAAAATCTAGATAAATTTATTAAATTGACAATTGATTCCCAACAAATATAGGAATTATACATCTGTATTAAATTTTTCGACAATACCTTCAATGGGAATAGGTATTTCTCCTGAATATATACTGCGTTTTTACCATAGTTCGATGTACAGTCTCAAAAAAAAGGAGCCACCCAACATTATTCTGCAATCGTTCATTGGGCAGTGAAAAAAAAGTTACCGATCTTCAGGAAATAACTTAAATTAAAAGATTCTATGGTTAAAAATTTCATAAGAGGCCATCTAAATGTTTAAAATTGCACTAACTTCAAAATTTTCAAAGCAATACCCATTTTTGATATAAATAAATTTCTCATCCAAAAATACCTCAAGAAATAAATTTTGGTTAATATTCCATGAATATATCGAAAGATGTTCGACATTTTGTGTTCTAAATGGAAAAGGGATCGTCTCCGCATTTAGATAGAGAAGTTCTCAGCTTGCGTTTGAATGTTGGTAGAAGCATTTTAAATTATTTCTCACTTTAAATGTTATTTTCAAAGTAATGTAAACATTTTACAAACGGTAAAACTTGATGTGTAAAAAGATAAATAGTGTAATATTTCACCACTTTCATTTATAAACTTTTAATTTATATAAATAGATAAATATGTATATATTTAAATTTTATAATTATAAAATAAAGTAGTGTAATGATTATATTTAATAATGAAAACGTTTTCGAAATATATGACGCACCCTACATCGTTTCACAGCGAAAATTTAATGTAACTTCAAAACTTCTCGTACGAATATGCTGAATTTTTGCATAGGCTTATGAAATGGCCATTTGCTTCGATTTCTCTTAATATTTATAAGGGTTGCTATTCAAAAAGTTTCAACATCAATTTTTTAAAAATATTTTAGAGGTTCAAAATTATTTTAAAATAAAAATAAAAGTGTAAAATGTGCAGAATAATTCATACTGTTACATAAAAAAAAATCTCGTTCAATAGTTGTATTATTTCTCAAGATATCAATAAAAATTCGAAATTTTACTTTAACATTGGAAACTCAAAATTTAAATTGTTTATAATTGCGAAACAAAAAAGGCTGGTATGATGAAACTTGGTATTCCAGCATAAATATTTATGTAGTTTCAAAATTTTTTAAGAAAAATGTGTGTTTCCATTCGAAATTTTGAAGCTAGTGCTATTATAAATATGAATATGATCATTATGAAAATTTTAAACATGAAACCTTTAAGTAGACCTTATTTCCTGAAAACTGGTATTTTTTGTTATAATACGCGATGAACGACTGCAAAATAATGCGGAGTAGCTACTTTTTTTTCCTACAAAAAACGGCACAGAAAAACTTAAATTGATAGTTGCCATTCGCATTAAATGGAAATTTTCTATGCATATTTAATTACTGTATCTCTTTACTCTCGAGATCCCACAACAGACCAAGAAAGCCTAGTGCTTGTTTGCATTATTTATATCATTATTTTAGTTGTGCGTGTTGCTGCATTGTGCACTGAAAATTTATGTTTATAAAAGAGAGAAGTATGTGTGTGTGCTTGTTTGTTTTTTGGTTCTTTATGCACGCCCACACCGTTGGACTTACGGCGACCAAATATGGAAGTGATGGATTAGCACTAGAGAGAGCTAACGCCGTTAAAATTATTTTAAAATACAAATTAGATTTGTATTTATTTGATTAAATATCGAAAATTAAGCTATTTTTAGACGTGTTTCGTCAATAACATCTTCGTGCGAAAATTATTTTTGCATCATCTTAAAGAGCAAACAAATTATATTTTTAATAATCTATATCTATAAAACGCTAAGGTCCGTGGCGGAAAAAAGGGGTTAATTTCCCTTTTGCCGATGGCAGCTATCGGTTTGTTTACAAAACAAAACCGGTAACCTCCGCCATGTTAGGCCTAACTTCATAGGAATAGCCTGTTACTATATTCGTTGTGGTGTAGAACAAATTTTTCTCGCAAAAAATGAGTTTAAGGTATAGAGTTCACAAAATTTCTTACAATATAATGAAATTTTGGACGTAATGAATCAAAAAAGATAAGTTAGAAATGAAGCAGATGATTTATGCGAGTCAGAGGACGTTCAAGTCAATGTCAGCATAGCTAAGTCAGCGACTTGGGCTTTTCAAAAAAAAAAAAAGCATTCAAAAAGTTGCAAATAAATTTTATTAAATCCTCCCTTCAATCTAAAATTCAGCAATCTTTAAAATTTGAAAATACGATATAAATGGCAGTCGAAATCACAAAATCCCATGTTTCACCTTCAATCCGTACGTTCCGATAGTATAGTTGTCAAGGCATCTTGGTCCTAACTCAACGAAGCAAGTTTGATCCTCGAGCGATAAAATTTTTCCAGAGTGTTTTACTCGCTATCGGTACGGTCTTCTGCCTCCCATAATCAGGGGTAGCGCCAGAGGAAGGACCATTGCCACCCGTCGGGGAAACTTTTTGTACGGGGTATTCAACTGTAGTTGATAAATAATTATCTGGTGAAAATTTGAGACCAATTTCATTATACTTGTCCCCTTGTAGGGGAGATCATGCCCCCCTGTCGGGCAAACTCTAGCCCATAATTATCTCATCATTTTAGTATCTCCTTAATCGATTTATATTTAATCTTTAAAAATAAAAAACTCAAAAAAATCTGTGCACATTTTTCATTCTAATATTAGTTTTTTAATAACTAGCTGAAAACCCATCGTTTCTCGGGATCCATATTTTTTCATATACCAGCCTCCTGTTTTTTTTAACCCTACAAATATTGTCACTAACTTTCTCCAACAAACGTAAATCTTCTTTAAATCCTTTTCTGTTGAATTAAAACTTTCAAATATAGCCTCTTTATCACCTTATAACAGTATGGTTTGAATGAAAATGCGAGAAAATTTGGAAAAGAATGTTTATTTCAAAACAATATATAGTTAAATAACTAATACAGCTTTACGATGAGCAAATATATTTATATTGTATAACTTGGTTACAGCGAAACTTCTAAATAAAATGTATAAATCAGATAAAGAATGTCGACATCGCACGAGAGCAATTCTCACTCAAAAAAAAAAATGCTCGGACAAAAAAATACTTTAAACCTCAGTTAGTGGAATTGACCATAGTACTTCTTTTTACACAACGTTTTTGGTTTCTCCAGAACTACTGACTACATACTATATACTGAGAATGGCGTACGGATGATAAGTGGTATTCTATGATTTTTTTCTCCTTTTCTTAACTTACATAAACAGCGCTCTGGACATGGTATTTTTCGACTCCTTATTGTATTTGACTTTAAAAAGTGACACAAACATATTAACGTTCTGTCAACATGGCCAGTGTCGCAGTGCGGGTAAGTGGCGCCCAAGGTATATGATCTTTTTTACTCCAGTCGTCAATCGCTCCATGTCGCCTCTTAAACTGACATCTGCGACACTTCACTTATTCCCCGGTCGCTGCGCTTCTTCACACTGATTAGGATCATTTAAAAGTTCGTGAAATTTAAACATCTCGCAACAACTAAACTAACGTCATTGGATGTTCGAGTGCATGTTAAAAGCTTCGAAATAAAAACGGAAGTTAAGTGCATGCTACGAAATAACAGCGGAAGTATGAAGTCTACCTTGACCAAAAAAAGCAATATTTTCTTAACTTTAAAAGAGGTAAAAACACGTGAATGAAGGATTTTATGAAACAATAAATTGGTTTAAATATGAATTTATAACTGTAGAAAGCATTGTTACAAATTGAGTTTAAAATGAATTTTGAAATGGCGAGCGGTTGCGAGCAGGGGACAGGACCCCCTAGTACCAATTTAATTCTTGTACAATTTTTTTTGTGACTGTAATTAAGGTTTCAAAATTCATTTTGAACGCAATTTGTAGCAATGTTTTCTATTGTTATAAAATAAAATTTATTGTTTCATCAAATCCTTTATTCACGTGTTTTTACCGCTGTTAAAGTTATAAAAAAATATTGCTTTCTTTCGTCATTGACTTCAATGTAGATTTCTTACTTCCGCTGTCATTTCATACTAGTGTTCCTTAAACATCGATACACTATCGATATTATCGAAGTCAAGTCGATAATATCGGATTTTCGAACTATCAACTGAAACAATCGAGAGTATCGACTTTCTCAAAACTATCGGTACTATCGATAGTTTTCTCCTGGGCAATACTATCTATCGGCCCATTTTCAGTCGATAGTTTTAAAACTTTCGACTGGAACTATCTATAGTTTCAAAACTATCGACTGAAAACTTCTGTAACTATCGACAGTCTCGATAGTTTCTAAACTATCGACTAGAAGAACACCTATCGATAGTATCGCGGGGGAGAAAATTATCGATTATTTTGAAACCATCGATACTATCGATGCTTAAGGAACACTATTTCACAGCATGATTTTGACTTCCGTTTTTATTTCGTAGCTTTAAATATGCACTCAAATATCCAGTGACGTTAGTTTAGTTACTACGTGATGATTCTTTTAAATTTCACAAATTTTTAATGATCCTACTGCAGTGGCGTAGCGACTGGGGAGTAACGAAAGTATAGATGCCAAAGATGCTAGTTTTAGGGGTGCCATAAAGACAAAATATTACCGCATTTATGCCAGTTTTTAAAGAAAATTATGATTAGGGGCGTAAAAATAATACCAGGCCCCAAGGGCCATTTGCGCTTGCTAGACAAATGACGACTGGGGTAAAAAAATGATATTTCTGGGCACCACTTACCCACGGTGCGCCACTGACAATGATGAGAAAACGTTAATATATTTCTGTCACTTTTTAAATTCAAATACATTAAGGAGTCGAAAAATAAAACGTGCAGAGCGCCATTTACGCAAGTTAAGCCTCTCATGATGAAGGAGGAGGGAGGGAAAAAAATCATAGTATGACCCAAGAGCCACTTACCACGCTGCGCCACTGATCATTTTGAGAAAACGTTAATATATTTCTGTCACTTTTTAAATTCAAATACATTAAGGAGTCGAAAAATACAATGTGCAGAGCGCCATTTTCGCAAGTTAAGCCTCTCATGATGAGGGGGGAAAGGAGAAAAAATAGTAGTATGACCCGAGCGCCACTTACCCTTGCTACGCCACTTTCAGTATGTAAAGTCAATGATGATAAACTGAGTCCCGTTCCTACCGAAGAGAAATGGCCTAGAGAGAAAAAGAAGGAATGATGCTTCCAGTCAGGCACACAAACATCAAAATGAAGAAAATGGGGAGGGGGGGGGCATAAAAAGAATGATATGATAAAAAGTATGATGTGAAGTATTTCTATTGTCTTGGTAACAATGATGGGGATGGGAAGACGGAATTCCAAGGGTTGCCATACTTGTGTGAAGTGACTCAAAGTACAGAGACAAACAGAAGAGATTAGTTTAGCTGCTGACCAAGGGGTCAGAGACACAGGAAAGGGAAAAATAAAATCAACGGAAAACGTTACAGTGAAAACTGTTTAATTAAGTTTAAAGTGTTATAAGTACTTAGACTTGAAAATATTTCTATCCTGAGCAAGGTTGGTTTATATGCTAGTAATTATTAATTGATAATAACCAATAGATTATAATTGCATAATAATCAAACAATTTAATGTATATGTCTTTATAATAATTCTACCACTATTTTAACTAAATCTTTCTTTATATAAACTCCTTTATTTGCTACGAACCTTTACCAATCGAATTTCTTAATTTTTTGTTCTATTTAAGGCTTGGGTTATTTAATCCAAACTGGTAATCAAAAATTAAAGTTCTCATCTTTATCATATGATCAGGATGTGTTATGAAATTTCGAACATTACAATACGCAAATCCAAAAATTTTGAAATTAGATAACTCACAGGCCTGCAAAAATTAAGTTTGTGAAAACTTTTTCAACAATTTATGGTGATTTTATAAAATTTTGGGATGCTTATCCCAAAAAATGAGCTCATTTTTGTTCCATCAAGCACAATTTTAAATTTAATGCCGATTTTTACTTATATTCTGATAAATATTTTTATTGTCTCACTTTGGGTCCTAGTAATACTCCTCAAGCTCTTTAAAATGACACCAGAATCAACCTCCTAGCTAAACGCGTTTCCACGCTACACTTATTTATAACCTTACATAAAGTTAATCCATAACAATCACATGCATGGTACGATGACGTCACAAGCAAAACAAATACTATGCGACAAACTCTTACAGATATGATCTATCCGTTGTGGGGTCAACCATTCTTTTATCATTATTAGTCTCGTAGTTATTAGCGATTCAAATCTGACGGTATTTTGTCACACAAAAAGGTTCGACCGACTATCACTGTAACGGGCGGAAAGACGTTTTCACGTCAAAACCAGACGCGGGAATAGAAAAGTTCATTATGGATAGAAGATTATTGTTGATGCCGATGGACAAAGTGTTTTTCCCTTAGGTTCTAAACCCTAGTCTGCTGAAGATTCGCAGTATGGACCTGGTGCACGCTAAATCGATGGTAAAGGGTGAAATGTCCTCCTTCTGGTCTGGTGCGAAAGTTTGGAGAGTGGGTGACAACTTAGGTATTATTTTCGTCATTTGAAAGCAGGTCAAAATTACGAAGACGAGTCCTAAAATAGCCCTTGTGTTGCTTCAACAAGAGAAGTTAATATAACTAAACTTATCATCGGTACAAGAGCAGGGAAATTTCCAAAGGATTTGAAATGAAACATTTCTTTTACATTTTAAAGCAGAACCTCGATTATCTGAGCTCCCTGAGACTGTAATGGCCTCTGATAATTGAAAACTCGGTTAATAGAGACTAAATTTTGAATAAAGATTTCTTGTCTTTCGACAAAGTTTTCCAAAATCGTTTATTTGAAATTACAAAAATAGAACCGCAAGGACCACCACGTATTAACATTTTGACAAACTCTATTATTAATTGCCAAACTTCTTACATCCGTTTTCTGAAACTTCAAGTAGTTTCGATTAAAGGATTCGAAAATGTTACTAATCGTCGCTGTTCCCACTGCATTTTACCAATAATTCGTTAAGGGTATTTTTGCCCTTTGAACAATGAGAAATTTTCTGACACATTTACAGTTCCATTTATTCATGAAATTGAATGGGCTTTCCTCACATCCCTATTGAAGAGCGTAAGAATGGAACTGTGATTTCTATTTTTCTTCTCTACATAAAAGATCGCCTCCTGTTAAACCTCTGACTGCTCATCTCGCGATTTCAGCGGGTAGGAAGCAAGTCTATTATCTGCTGCATCCTCTCAAGCTAATGGGTTTGCTTAAATCTATTAAAGCTTTGAATCAGTTTATATTAAAAAAAGCTTTGCATATAAATAACAACTCACTTCAGAAATCAGAAGGTTGCGTGTTCAAATCACATCCGGATCACCAATTTCTTGTGGGGATACAAAATAACAAAGCAATAATTTTTATTCAACTGACTTACATTTTCAGAAACATTTCATTATACCTTTTTTATTTTTCAACAAATATTTTTAATTGCCACTCAGAAAGGTGAATTTAAAGAAAAACAAAAAGAATAATACAAAATCGTCTGCGATTGACGTTAAATTAAATTTAATTAAAGCAATGATTATAATATATGCTGAGATGGCTCAATAAAATCATCTGCCAGAAAAAAAAACAAAAAAGGGAAAATAAATTAATTAAAAATGAAATATATATAAAATGGTCATTAAAAACCAAAATATATGTGCCACTACAAGCTCAACGGCCTTTGAGTACGTTGTATCTAAATAGTGGTTTTAAAAGAATCGGCAGTCAGAGATTAACGATATTTTACAATTTTCCTCATAGGAAAATTAGGCTCCAATACCAATTTTGAGACCCTTTTCTGAAAAATTCTTTGACTGCATTGTAAAATGAAAAACAGTTCGATTTCCTGGAACCAACTCGGATAACAGAGGCCTCGGTTGATAGAGGCCCGAATAACCGAGATTCTACTGTACTTATCAAATTTGTATATTCCATTATTGTCCAAATGTACAAAATATCTTTTTTATTTCAGCAACAGGCTGAAGGCTCTGAAGCTTTGCTCGACATGGTTAACCTGTCTAACCTGCTGTATGTCGGAACTCTTCTTCTGTGCAATTCGGCGACAATCATTCATGGTTTTATTTCCATTACGCAATCCGACCTCATCAGTTTTCTGAAAGAGAGCTCTTCGGACGATGAAGGGCCCAAGACACATAATATAACTATTGCGATTAATCTCTCTGATTTGGAAAAAAAGTTCAGTTCATTTTCACTCACCAACGAGCCAATATGGCATTCGTGTCCACATCGAAGTCGCTGTCAAGTAGTGAGTCGATATAAGTTCACCGAAAGAAACTGTGAATGCGATAGGTTTTGTTCACTTTTTGACGATTGTTGCTTGGATGCAAATGTTAGAGACAATATTCGTGATTTGAGAAGTTGGTGGAATACCTGCATGGTATATGGTGTATCCCAGGACAAGGCGATGTATGTAGTGGGAACATGCCCTGACAGCTATGGCGACCTAACAATCAAGAAGTTCTGTGAAGGTGAAGATGATTTCAGCGATCCTCTGTTGTCTATTCCCGTCACTGACATCTACATGGGCAGATCTTATCGTAACAGGTATTGTGCTTTGTGCAATGGGCATCTAACATCGGATATAAGATCCTGGCTAATTGTAGCAGTATTCACGAAATCTCCTCCTCGAATTTTGGATGAACACTCCTTGTTTGAAGACATTGAATTCAACTCTGATTTGAAGAAATGGGGGTTATATCAGTACGGTAAATTCTACGCTTGTGAATTCCGATTTGTGAAACCCAGTTTCGTTAACATTTTCAGGGAGTGCCGCCCAAATATGATATCTTCTTGTCCGCCCACCCATCAAAATGAATGGAACGTAAAAGCTTGCGGATCGTATATGTCAGTGTCTTATAGTGGAGGTCGGCTTTACAGAAACGTTCATTGTGCCATATGCAATGGTGAAACGGATGTTTCCTGCGTGCCACCGCGGAAGATCATGAAAAGAAGTACAGATGGAATCATGTTCCCACTGCTGATGGATTTCAACTGGTCTAATGGTAATTATGTCGGTTCCAATGGTAGGTGTGATTCTAATAGTGTATACGATCCATTTTCGAATAAGTGCAGAGATGTGGTCTGTATTTTTGACGATTACGAACTTATTAATGGAGAATGTCGTAAGAAAAAAATGTAAAATATGAATGATTTGTCGAGCACATACAGAATAATCATGAATCCATTTGTGTCATGTTGCAGAGTAGCTGTGCTAAAAGGGTGTCCAAAAATAATGTCTTACGTAATAGTATTGCCATAAATAATTAATTATAAATTTCAGTGGCATTACAGAAAGCAACTCCGAGCTTTTTGAAGTTTAATAAAGTTCAATGCAAGCACCATTACTAGGACCACTGACGTCCAAACTTAATCCATCTCTTGAAAAGTTTTTATAGCATCTGTGGTATAATTAAATTCACTGCAGAGACACAAAGCCATCGAAATTATGAACTCTTTTTTGATTCACAATATTTTTAATGAAGTCCCCATAAAAAATGAAATAGAACTATAGTGTGTCCGATGACTTGTAGACAATACCTGACACTGGGATAAAGAGTCTGAAAGCTGCTATCGATAGTGCTTATTAGCAACCCTTTGTAGAAATTTGAGATAAGAAAGTTGATGTAACCCTTATCAACAGCGCAGAGCTTACATTAGAAATCAAGTGTGGTTTTTCAATTTAAACCATTACTTTTGGATACTTTTAGTCCGATTACAAACAGCAGTTTTTATTTTGCTTATTAATTAAGTCTTATAAAACAGAGTTTTAGAAAATAATCTTTTATTTCCCTCCACATCAGGGTTTATTAAGCTTTCACCATCTAGGAAACCTTTTTTAGGCCGTAAAAATATTCAGATGTTCCAATCTATGAAACAAAAAAAACCTATGATATGCTAAACAGAAGAATGAAGCCTTTCTTAATAATGAACAAAAGAAAATTAGTTAAGTATACTTAGGTGGAACATTTTCGTCCTAATGAAATTTTTAAAATCCAAATGGTTAACGTATTGCTTTGGTTTAAAAATAGCGAAGAATTTTATTAGCTCAGCTTTCAGCTTAAATATTCATACAAGTCACTCATTTGTGCTTTGGAGTCTCAGTTTAAGAAGCCCTGTTCTTTTAATGTTTTACTCTGTTTCAACATCTATTGTAATTTTAGAATTTTGCTGTAGGGTGAATTTAATAATTAGGCAACTACAAATCAGATGTTTCAAAAAATTTTAGACGAATGTGGGATTTTTGGGGGAGTATTTTGAGAGAATATGAGGGACTGAATGAAGA
The DNA here is from genome assembly GCA_013235015.1 of Araneus ventricosus. Lineage (NCBI taxonomy): Eukaryota > Metazoa > Arthropoda > Arachnida > Araneae > Araneidae > Araneus > Araneus ventricosus. Next base: position 37,580 of record BGPR01014597.1, read on the forward strand.
AATTGAAGACTTTTGAAGAAGTCCCTAGAAATTGTCTACACCAAATACCCAGTCGTATTATGTTATGAACCTAGCCTAATAGCACCTTGCTGTGCAGCTACCCATAATTCGCCAATTTTGTAGTATCCTAGTTATATCATCACTCCACGATATGATCCATCTGCTGTTAAGTACTGTTTTCTGCTTGCAGTTTCGATGATTAAGTGCTTATTAATTAATAGTATTATATAAAAAAATATAAACTGTGACTTGTTAGAGAAGAAAAGTAACTTTGAATCTTTATGAAATTATACGTTGAATCTTTAACATTTCAGGAAAAAAAAAGAACTCAAAATAGTTCAAGCAGAAAAGGCTATGGCGGATTATGTAGAATTCTATTTTGTGCCATCGTTCAATGCTGAATTTTAAAACTATTTATTTATAGAATTATTAATTCTTTCTTTAATTCATCTTTTCCCATTTTGTGTTACTGCCTCGTTTTCATTTCTTGTTTTTTAAATCACTCTTTTATACAACTATTTTTTAATTCACCTTTTTCCATTTTTGTTATTGCTTCATTTAAATTTTTTTAAACAATTTCTTTTCAGGAGTGTTCTTTCTTTCTTAAATTGTTTTTTCCATTTTCTGTCAAATGTTTTGTTTTCCTTTTCCGCGTGATTTTTTAAAATATGTATTTATCGTGTCTTTTTCATTCATATAAAAATGTATATCCTACAATTGCAATAAAATTCCTCGTAATAATTTGTTTTTATATTCTTTTTTTGTTTAAAAACATTTTCATAAAGATTTATTTTTTTGCCATGTAAAATAAATCAGAGCTGAAAAAGGTTACGCTAAAAAAAAAAGTAAAAAATAATTAAATAAATAAAAAATAATTAATTTAAAATTTAAAAACACAAAGTAAACACGCACGTGTTACACTATATTTCACAGATTTTTTTGAGTTTAAGAATTATATTTTAATTTAAAGTTAACTGGTCGAGATTCAGTCAATAACTAAAGGAAGATACATGCTAATATAACGGATAAACAATTCTTGGAATTTCGTCCGATAATATTTGTAAACAATCCTTGAAATTAAAGTGCGTTATTTAAACGACAGAACTTTCTTGGTTACCTGATATTTATTGATGCTTGTTTAGGTGTCCTTGGTCTTTTTTAAAGAAAAAATAAACTGAAACATTTTAAAATTAATCTGCTTTAGTTGTGATAACCATTGTATTCTAGTAATTCTAAGAACATTAGACATCA
>BGPR01014598.1:21419-33330 GCA_013235015.1 Araneus ventricosus
CATACTTCGTTCAGTTACGTATTGCTGAATGAGCGAAGTGCGTCGGGAGTTTAAACTCCTGGTAGACCGCCACCAATCAAAGGTCATTCCATTATGACTCACTTTACTTAGGGTTTATTAAGAAGTCATTTATTCATAATTTTTTGTTACTAATTTGTTTTGCTCCAATAAATAGTGTGCTTTTATTTTGAGTCTTTGACGGTGCTTACATAGCATCTTTGGATTTGCAAACTAAATAACATTATTCATTTTTTTACGGAGCAGAATACAAAAATTTATAAATATTAACGTTGCAAATAGAATTTTCTGTATTAAAATTACATTATTTAATTTTTTTTATCTTTAAAAAGAATGAATATGTAGTTATGAAAAAATTACTTTATTGTTTCATCATATTCTGAAAAAGATATTATAATATTAACTTATCAAAAATAATTTCCTCTGATTAAAAACTGATTGGAAAGAACTTTTCTTGATAAGAATAAATATAATTTATTTATCTGGTAAATTTAATATTTCTTAAATTATACCTCCATATGTTTTTTAAATTATTGGTACTCTACAAAAGGGTTAATTATTTTTCTGTTTTTTTTTTAAAGAATAAATATAATTCGTGTATCTGAAATAAACTTAATATTTCTTAAATTGTATATCCATGTTTTAAATTATTGGTACTCTACAAAGAGATAAATTATTTCTGTTTTTTAGAAAGAAAAAATTATCTGAAATATACTTAATATTTCTGAAATTGTATATCCATACGTTTTAAATTATTGGTACTCTACAAAGAGGTTAATTATTTTCTGTTTTTTTTTAAAGAATAAATATAATTCATTTATCTGAAAGAATAAATTATAATTCGTGTATCTATAATAAACTTAATATTTCTTAAATTGTATATCCATATGTTTTAAATTATTGGTACTCTACAAGAGGTTAATTATTTTCTGGGTTTTTTAAAAGAATAAATGTAATTCATTTATCTGAAATAAACTTAATATTTCTTAAATTGTATATCCATATGTTTTAAATTATTGGTACTCTACAAAGAGACTCAAATTGGTGAGAAAAACGTTATTTCAGAATTTTATTATTTAGGCAGTAAAATTAATAAAGTATCAAAAGAAATCGGCTATTCTCAAATAAATAATCGTCGGAAAACAAAGCGTCGAAAAATTCATTAAAAATAATAACGATAGGAATTGAAATAACTGTTTACATCGTTGTCATGACGATAGAGAAACGTCTTCCTTTCCTCTCGCGTCAGAATGACGTCACGTTGACGTTTAGATAACTGTTTACATCGTTGTCATGACGATAGGGAAACGTCCGGTTAGTTCCATTGTGGCACATTGGTGGCGTACTGTCTATGTGAAACGCAATGTTAAAAAAGTTGCCGTTAAGGTCTATGGAAGTGAGACCTCTGATTCTACTTCTCTGTGCGTTTTATATAATATAGATTCTGGACTTTCGAAGAGGTCCCTTCAAACGTCACAGTCGGAAAGGATGCTGATCCGTGTGAATTGTTTTATCAACAATCGGTTGATCGAAATGCTAAAGGCAGATACGCGATTAGTTTACCATTCAAAGAGGGCCAAACTCTTGGTGAAAGCAAGGCAAGGGTTATTCAGCTATTTTATGAAGGAAATAATAGAAAATAATCTTAATCGAAAACCTCAGTTAAAGGAAACTTTCTGCAAATTCATGAATGGATACCTTTCACTTGATCATATTGTTGCAAATGTCTTACTGTGGGTGTCTGGTTTAAACAGTCCAACTCTCAGGATAATGGAGAATGAAGGTTTATTTACAAATATGCAGGAAAACACGTAGCACAGGTACAGGAAATAATAGTTCTTGCACAGATTACCAATGCAAATAGACAACAATTCACAGATAATAACAGTTCACCACTTTGATATTTAACAACACCAACAGTCAGCAAAATAACTAGTAACGACAATAACTGCACTTTCAAAAGCGCTCAGCTTCCTAGCTCGCACTGCGGACGAAGCTCTAAAGTCGTTCCCAATGGATCAACACCCCTCCTCTAATCCTTATATACTCTCTCCGACAGGCCGTGACGTCACATGGAGTTTTCTCGTGTATTCCCTTTCCTAATAGAAATATCGAGAAAACGGTTGCATTTTCTGGAATCATTTATTTTTCGCCAAGTCGCCAAAATGGTCGCCAAGTCAGCGATCCCGGAACAGACGCTTTCCGTCATTCCATGCTTAAGTTTTTAAAACTCTCTTCTCAATTATCAGACTCACATTGCTGGGAAGCGACTTTCCATGTTCGTAACAATATGAAACCGATTTCAGTCGAAAGGGAATCCCCTAATTGCTATATATCATATCATATGGTACAAAATGAAAACTCGAGTACAACCAAGTACCGTGTGGTATTTAATGCGTCATCTAAGATCAGTAATGGTAAATCATTAAATGATGTTTTAATGTAGGACCTAAGCTACAGATTGAAATTTTCTCTCATTTAATTAAATTCAGGTCTTGCCGTGTAGCTTTAGCAGCCGACACAGAAAAGATGTATCGCCAAATTTTGATTTCGCATGAGGATCGTAACTATCAACGAATCGTTTGGCGATCACAACCATCAGATCCCTTAATCACATACGAGCTTCAAACGGTAACATACGTTACATCATGTGCCCCCTTTTTGGAATTGAGAACTCTGCAACAATTATGTTCAAATGCGGAAGCAAACTTTCCAAACGCCACAAAATGCGTTAGAAATTATTTTTACGTAAATAACTTCTTAGCAGAAGCAGACTCTGAAGAAGAAACCCAATCACTCATACTAGAAATTCAAAATTTGATGAATTCAGGGGGCTTTTTTCTACGAAAATGGTCTAGTAGTCATGAATCCATCTTGCAAGAATTAGATAGTTCACTTGCAGCTTCAAAGTCTATACATTCTTTGGGGGACGAAGAATCGAAACAGCGAGTGTTAGGAATATTTTGGAATCTTTTATCAGATTCGACTCAAGTCAGAGTAGTCGATGCAGAAATCGTAAATTCAAAACGACAACTACTGTCAATTGTAGCAAAACATTGGATCCATTAGGTCTATTTTCACCATCCACCATAATTTTAAAAATCATGTTGCAAGATCTTTGGAAGTCTAAGGTCTCGTGTGATGATCCACCAACAATTCATGATACTTGTTCTTAATTTAGACTAGAAAGTTCTCACTTGAACGCGATTTCAATTCCTCGATTATTGGGAGTTGACAAAGAATCTAACATCCAACTGCACGGGTTCTGTGATGCTTCCACAAAAGCGTTCGCAGCAGTGGTGTACATAAAGAATGTGCAGAATAATAAAGTATCATTAGTAAGCGCCAAAACTCGAGTTGCGTCTATTAAAGAACTTCAACTCCAAAATTAGAACTATGCGGGGCTCTTCTCCTTGCGGTGTTGATAACTGCAATTCAAATATCATTGAGCGTTCCAGTCAACGAATTGTTTATGAGGATGGATTCAGCCATCGTCTTAGGTTGGATTAATAAACCTCCAATTAAAGGAAATAATTTCATTAAAAATCGTGTAGATAAAATCTTAAACTTAATGTCAAAGGAGGTCTGATATCACATTCCAGGTAAACTTAATCCCGCCGATTGTGCTACCAGAGGACTATTTCCCGAACAGTTCAAAGATACAGTGCAATGGTGGACTGGTCCATATTGTATCAAACAGGACTTTCAGTCTCACATTTCATCAACGAAAATTCTAATCACGCAGCTAGAGGAGTCGGACTCTGACCCGCCACCTCCATCAGTAAACATGAATCCAAACTCTTTAAATGACATTCTTCTTTAATTTTCATCTTTCACTAAAGTGATTCTAGTATTTGCATGGATAAAAAGTTCCATTCATAATTGCATATCTAGTAATAAATTAAAAAGATCCCTTCAGGCAGAAGAAATAGATTCTTCTTTGAAAGAAATAATCATACTTATCCAACAATCTGAATTCGATGAAGAAATTAAATGTTTAATAGCTACAAAAGCCTTTCCCAAATCTAGTAAACTACTATCGTTAAATGTGTTCATAGACTCGGATGATATTTTCAGAGTTGGGGATCGATTGTCAAAACATCCAACATTCCTACGATCAGAAATTTCCGATAATCGTCCCTAAAAAGCATCATATAACTCATCTTATAATTCGTCATTTTCATATGCTTAGTCTTCTTGATGGACCAGAACTGGTGTTATCTTTAATTAGGCAAAAATTCTGGATTCCAGATGGTCGTTCAACTATACGTCATGAAATAAAACGGTGCATCGTTTGCTGTCGGTTGAACGCTAAACCTTCAAACCCAAAGATGGGTGATCTCCCTCCATTCATATCACGAAAGCTCGTCCGTTTGACAGAGTTGGTGTGCATTTTGCTGGCCCACTCATGACGAAATGTCAACATATAAGGAAAGTTACCCAATTCAAGCCATATATTTCCCTATTAATCTGCGCAGCCACACGTGCTGTTTATCTGGAACTTGTTTCAAGTTTATCCACTGAAGTATTTTTGCTGCACTTCGTTGATTCGAGGTTCAGTCAATTATTTAAAACAACTTTTCAAATTGTTGCGCTAACCTCAAGTACAAGATTTTCTGACTGTAAGGAATATACAATAGAGATTCATCCCACCTTACGCTCCCAATTTTGAAGGAGTATGGGAATCTTCAATTAAACAGGCCAAAAGACATCTTCTTAAAACCTGTAAAGGAAACCTTTTAACTTTTGAGGAACTTTCCACCCTGTTGTGCCAGATTGAAGCACGCGTTAATTCTCGTCGTCTATCGTCCTGTCAAACGACCCATCGGACCTCAGGAATCTAACCCCTGGACATTTCCTAATTAGGGAACCCCTTCTTGAGCTTCCTGAAGGCCGTGGTGTATCTAATCAAACTATTAGTTTTTCTTTTAGATGGCGATCTTTGTTGCAGACGAAGGAGTTTTTTTGGACCAGGTGGACCCGGCACGTCCTGCATCATATGCAGACCAGACCAAAATGGCAGCAACACCGTCTTTCCATCAAGAAAGGAGATCTCGTCATCATTCAAGCCAATAACCTGCCACGCCTGGCCTGACCTGGACCATGGCCCGCATTCTGGAGCTGATCCCCGGTTCAGATGGAATCCCAAGAGTTACCAACCTTCACACTGCAACGGGACCTGCTAGAATATCAATCAATCGGCTGATTCGATTGCCGGTGCCGACATCTTGCGCCCGAAGGATGGAGATTCAAGAGATCAACAAGAGAGGGCGCACTCAATTGACTGAACTCTGAACACTCTTTCTTTTCATGGTTACTCTCAATTCTGTATTCGTTACACAAGGAGTGATGTCTGTAACCGCTCTTAAGTTTGTAAATTAATCGTAAACTCCATTCGTATATTCTGATGTTATTCCAACCGTAATGTCAATTCGGATAATAAAGACGTTATATCATTTCGGAACAGAGGTGAGTCACTGATTTTAGTCTGTTTTCTTAAATTACTTTAGATTTAAAATTAATAATGAGGTAATCCTCATTCAGGTATTGTTTATATATACAGTAGAGATTATCTCAACCTAATTCAATTCTTAAACCATATTCGCGTTCTAAATCAACAGTGGTGACACTACCAGTCCAGTTACGCTTAATGCTACAAACAATAATTCTCAAGAAATGAACCACTTTCGCAACCGAAACCCTAATCCATTGAAGATCAGTCATATATGTGGGCCTGGTGCATGTTAAATTTGACGCCGGGAATCAAACGTCCTCCCGCTGGTATGGTGTGGAAGTTTGGAGATGGGAAGCCGACACAGGTGTCGTTCTCTTCCATGGTTCAAAACTACGAGTTCAGTCCCAAAACACCTCGCTTATTGCTTGGAAACTGGACGTCAACATAACTAAACGAAATCAAACATATTTGGAACTGTGCATTTCAACAGTCCATTCTTCGCTTCAAATTGTGTGGTAAAAATAATTCGAATCAGAAAGACCCTTAACCCTTTAAGGACCACTGTCACACGGGTGTTGTTCTTATTAAAAGAAATAACTCAATTACGCTGTCAGTGTATCAGTAACTGTAAAAGCTTGGCAAAAACTAGCCTTAAAAAACCGAGGCTTTAAATATCACTGAATCAAATGTACGATAATAACCGAAGTCCTTCGTTCCATCAAAACGTTTAATACGTGAAGAGGAAGTGAATTTAAAACAAAAATTCTTGTTCAATTAACAGTTAAAACAGGTTACGGTTATAAGTTCAAGCACAAGTACTATAGTCTGTCCACCACGAGAACTGTCGCCGCCAAATTGTCTAATTTACGGCGGTCGTTATTGAAACAGGTTATCGTAGGAAGAATCCATTTCTAGTAGGTAGAAGTTCATTCAAATGTGTTTCGCCGCTAACCTGCGCCAAGAATAAAAAAAACTCCGACTTCCGTTGGATTCCTCCTATTCGAAATGTATCTTCCCTAGCATAACCAGTTGCTATAGCGACCGCCGTAAATTAGACAATATTACTTCGACAGTTCTCGTGGCGGAGAGACAGTGGACACCACGCTTAATAAAAATTAATCTTATATCTTAATATAAATAAAAGTCATTGTGGGTTTGTATGTTTGTATCTATGTTCCACATCTCCTCCTAAACTACGGCACTGATTTCAACCAAACTTTGAACACTTATTAATTAAGACTAGGGTAAGATTACTGTCAACTTTTTAAAGCGCTAAAGTTAATTAAACAGTCAGTTAATTAAAAAGTTTTTCCGCTGTAAGTTCGGAGCAAATTATCCCCTGAAAATTATTTTTGTACCATCTTAAAGTTCAAAATTTTACCTTTTTAATGATATCAATTTTATATCTGTGACATTTTTCTTTCAATTTGTATTAATTTTTCAAAATTAAAAAAAAAAACGTTGACACGCAGACGATTTTAAATTAAATCAAATTTAATGATACTGGAATTGATACTGATGAGTTGCTAGGCAACGGTGTAATTACTTTGCTATTATTTTTTCTGTTTATTTGTTTTCAAATATCGTTTGGCAATGTTTTCATTGGTTCTTAAAGAATTCTAAAGCTTATTTAATTAGAATAAAAAATCACTGCAGTTCATATCACCTGTCATTTTTACCTGCGTTTCCGAAGAAATAATAAATGCTTAATAATATATTAAATGAGAAAGTGTGTCTGTCTGTTTGTTACGCTTTCACGGCCAAACTACACGTGGAATAACTTATTTTGAATGTCAAACATCACGTGATCATAAAGAAAGCCGCGATTATGTGATCTTTCAGAGAAAATAAACAAATAATTTATTAATGGAATAATAAATGTAATTACTCAACTCGACGCTTGAATTTCATTTTTCGAGTTTGCAGTCTATTTAATTTTAGTGATTTATACTTTTCCATATCAGATCTTATTCAAGAAGCTGTCGATAAATTGACGTCGGGACAGAAATCTATTGATAGATAGAATATAGCTGCAAGAGTTTTTAGATTAAAACTTAGAAACTAAAGTTTATTATAACTAAAGGAAAATATGCGACGATATAGTATTTTGTTTTATGTATTCTTTTAAATGGTAGAAGTGGATGACATATAGCATGATGAATGGTACACAGATTATAAGGGCCTGATGATACCATTGAGTACAATGATGTAATTTACAATAACGGAGAATATATGAGAAATAGAGAATGGTTGTTGAATTAGTAGTTTTGGCACTGATTAATGAAAGTTTAAGTCAGATAAATAAAAAAAATATATGTTACAAGTAACATCTTATCCTGTAGAGTTCTTGAACTCCTTAGAATTGTCAGGGGTAACTTCCGACAAGCTGATATTAAAAGTCGGTGTGCCAGTACTATTGATACGTAACCTCGATGTACCGAGACTGCGCACGGTTACAAATTGCACACCTAGGTCCAAACGTCGTGAGAGTGTTTAAAAACGAGAGAGTGTTTTAATTTCACGCATTCCGATAATACCGAAGGATTTGCCATCCAATTTCAAAAGGTAGGCTCAGGGCCAGACACTCAAAGGGGCAGACGTACATTTGGAAAACCATATTTTTCCCATAGGCAACATATGTGGCGTGTTCACGTGTGTCCAGACCACAAAACCTCTACATCCGTGCAAAAAACGTAAAACAAAAAAACGTAGTATACAAAAGTGTGTTAGCATAGATAAAAAAATTACCTAACTATAACATCAAACACTCATGTTAGTCGTCCAATAATGTATTATCAACCGTCAAAACTTTTAATTTTCCCTTTCAACATGTAACGAAACATTTACATTCGTGAATTTAAAAAATTTAATACTTCAAATTCTTCGCGCACGAAGTCGCGGGTTACAGCTAGTAATATAAATAAAAGTCATTGTGGGCCCATGAACAGAATTATATCCAGTGTTCTGCAACATCACCTCAAACAGTTAGAAATGTTCTGCAGGCAGTTTGTCCAAATTTGGCAGACCACATTAAAAGGCAAAATAAATATAAAAATACTAATTAACCAGTAGAATCTTTATTACTCATTAATGATAAAACATTATATTAAAATTAATTATTTAAAAGAAAGGCATACATTCAGAATTTGCAATTCTGTCAATGACTTTTGAAGTCAGATTCTGTGACATTAATGGGGGAAGTACTGTTCACAAAATGTTTATGAAAATTTGGCCCGTACATTACGACAATGGCCGCTTTTAACAACTTTCTGACAGATTTATGGCCAGGTGGTGCACCATTGAAATAAATAAACATTCTTTTGTCAGTTGTTCCAACTGCTGCGTCATTCCATCAATTGCGGTGGGTGTTTTTTGAACAATTTTGTCGATTGTGGATCCCCACAATTCACAAATTGCTTCCGACACGGGAATAGAAATATTAAATACTATAAATTTCATTAATCTGGGGATCTCTGATTCCAGCTCATTAATGGCCTTTTTTTTGAAAGGATGAAATGTTCTGTAATGACCGCGTTTGTTCTGCGACGTTCGTCGCACTTTTAAGCACTTTCTGCTTCCGGGATGTGGGTATGTGGCTATGTTCCACATCTCCTCCTAAACCAATGGACAGTTTTCAACCAAATTTTGTACACTTATTTATTTAAGACAAGGGAAAGACACTTATGAACTTTTCTAAGTCCAAAAGTTAATTAAACAGGCAAACCGAAACCGTTTTTCCACCGTAACTTCGGAGCAATACCAATTTTATACCAATTTAAAGTTCAAAATTTTACTTTTTTAATGATACCAATTTTATTTCTGTGACATTTTTCCTTCAATTTTTATTAATTTTTTAAAGTTTAATAATTTTTAATTACGTGCAAACGATTTTGAAATAACGCAAATTTGTAGCTACTCCGTTGCTAGGCAACGGTTAGACTTGGAACTAATTTACATTTATTTCTGAAAATTTTGCTTATTTTTATAAATATCTATAATATAAAGCAGAAAATACATGTATGTGTCTGTCTGTCGGTCATAAGAACTCCTCCTAAACGGTGAACGGTAACGACATGAAATTTACACACGACATTCTAGAGAATATTTCTAAGTCAACGGTGATATTTTCAACTTTCAGAGTTAATTAGTTCTCAATATATTTAATTAAATAACAAAAATTAGCAGTTTTTAAGCCTAATGCTTAGACGTTTTTTGCCAATAACTTCTGAAATATTTATTAGACAACAATTATTTTTATGCCATTTTAAAGAGCAGAAAATGATCTTTTTAATGCTATTAATCCCATTGCGATGAAGTGTTTTCCCTGATTGTTATTAAGGTTTAAAAATATATTTTTAGCGCAATTTCTAACAATACTTTTTATTCTCACAGAAATAAATTCAAGCCAAATTACCGCGGGCTTTTGGCAGTGTTAAAGTTAATATAAGAAAATATTGCTTTCTTTGAGCATAAACAACAAAGTAGACTTTTCACTTCCAGTTTCCTGTTGTCGTAGCATTTGCAGCTTTTAATACGCTTACGCAGTGATCCAATGACGTTATAGTGAATTATTCTCTCAATGTTTTGTTTAATTTTCGCAAATTTTTAACTGATCCTAATGAGTGTGTGTTAAGCCTTGAAGGCTACTTAGTCCGGTTCCTATCGTAGGGAGGGGGAAAAAGATGTTATAACGGTCTATCTGTCGCGAGAACTCCTCCTAAACGGTGAATAGTCTTGACATGAAATTTGCACATGCCATTCTGGGTTCCATTTAGATTAATTCTACGCTTTCAAACAAAATTATTTCCTAAGATATTTAATTAAACAACGAAAATTAAGCCAATTTTCGGCGTTTTATCTCAGTTTTTTGCCAATAATTTCAGAAAAATATATCGCACTTAGCTTATTTACATACCATCTTAAAGAGCAGAAAATCATCTTTTTAATGATTTCAAATGAAATGTTATGCGTTCTTTTTCTTCATTTAATGAATATTTCAAATTTATTTCATACACAATTAGTAACAATGCTTTCTGTTATTGTAATTAAATTCAAACCATTGATCGTTTTATCAAATCCTTCATTCCGGTATTTTTGCCATTGTGAAAGTTATGATAAAAATATTATTTTCTTTGAATGTTAACAGAAAAGCAGAAATTTTAATTAGCTTTTATTTCGTAAAATATACCTCTCTCAGTATATTTGCGGCACAATACAATGATGTTAATTACTCTCTTTCCGCGATGCTTCATTTAATTTTACAAATTTTTAATGATCACAATGAGTGTTTAAAATCCTTCAAGATTGTTGAACCCACTTCTTACCGGAGGGAGAGGTCTTAAGGAGAAATAGAAAGATCATTATGTGGTTTTTTTCCGGTCAGTGACAAAAACACTAAAGAGAAGAGAATTGTAATCCGGATAATGGCAAAAATTAAATGATATGAAAGAGTTTCTGCTGTTGCCGTAGCAATAATTGATGGGGGGGGGGGGGGGGAATGGAGTACGAGAAGACTACGAGATTCTTACCAAGTGGTTCAAACTAAGGAGAGAAAAAAAAGAAGGGTGCTTTACTGCTGGTCCAAAGGGTCAGTTGATTAACTAAAATCAACGAAAGACGCTTCCGCAAAAAACACTTTTAGTAAATTGAAAGTGTTATAAGTACTTGGACTTCAAAATATTTTTATCCCGAGCAACGCCGGGCATATCAGCTAGTACAAAATAAAAGCTCAGTAGTTATGACAAGTGTGCCAGCTGTTTGAAGTGTTAAGCATGTGTCCGTTTTCAAAGTTTTAAATGAAAGTGGAATCATGTCGCAAGTTTTTTTTTTTCTCTTCGAAAAGAGGCACACCGTATTTTCCTGCGATTCCCTTGAGTACTGAAGCCCTAAAAGGGAAACTGCCTTAGACCAGCAGTTCCCAACCGTTTTGGTTGTGCGAACCACCTGTTGTGTAAGAAATATTTTGAGGCCCACTAACTAAATATACAAGTAAAAAAATACAAACATATATAATACATATATATGTAGTGTAAAGTATCAGAATATCAGCTGTTCTAGTTCCTTGCACCTTATTGGCTTCAAGAACATTCTGATTGATCCCAGAATTCCGTATCTGACGATTGCAAAAAGAACATTCGTATTCAAGAACGATAGCGATTATCATCTCGATGTAATTTCTAATTTAGTGTTGGTTATGTTGAATGTAAATAAATCTATTTTGTTATAACTTCATCATTTATTACCACATTCAACACACCCCAAATATAATTATATGCACGTGTACGTCAGTAGCTAGTAAAGCTTAGTTGTGAAAAGGATAAAATATATTGTTTATGATATTATGTTGAAAATAACTGTTTTTACTTATCTGTCACAATAAAAAAAATCCCAGAAACAAGCGGTCAAAATTCAAAATAAAAAAACTCAATAGGATTTTTG
>BGPR01014599.1:0-38377 GCA_013235015.1 Araneus ventricosus
CTCATGCTTCGTTCAGTTACGTATTACTGTGACGATTTTATAACATCAAGAGTTTTTACTGAATATACAGAAGGTTTAGAATAAATTAGTACAATGCTCGAAAGAATTTTATATAATGTATGTATGTGTAAATAAAAAACATTACAGTAACATCTCAAATACAGTATGCGTAAAGAAAAAGGTCACATAAGAATTTATACTAATAATACACTAGAGATAAAAATAACACATAAAAATAAAGTTAATACATCTTAAGACAATAACATATTTTAGAGATTCATTAAATAATAAAACACGCCAAGAAATTTTATAATTATTAAGATTCACTGAAAACTTCTTCACAAGTTTTCTTAAAGGAATATGGGTATAACATAAAGCAATCAAAATGCTAAAATTGTATTTTCAAGTCTTCTGACTTGCAGAATTATAAGGCATAGAGGGGTACAAGATACATATTTAAAGTAATACCGTAGAAAGAATTCCAAAATAAGAAAAAAAATTATATGACTATTAATACTTAAAGTAATATACACAATAAATATCTAAAAGGAATAAAATAAATAAATAACTTTAGGTGTATTAGTAATTTTTCCCCTTTCAAAATACATTCTAAACTTTAAAATTACATATACACCTTCAATCTTTGAATAAGAAATATAAATCCACAATTCCGATGGTATTTAATTACTTAGTAGGGAAATTCTCATCCATGTGATTTTACTCTAAGCATGTGTTGTGTGATTTTTTTTAACTAGATTTACGTTTTCCTGCTGGGAATACTAGGCAACAAAAATATTTATGTTTCTGAACTATATTCAGTTTGAGGTTGTTTAGAGTTGATTTTGCGTGACCACTTGTCTTAAAGTAAAATAGACTTCTTGAAGCAGATGATACAATTGACTCAAAGGCACATTGATACATGTCTTCCGTGTTAACAATCAATATACCTTAACAGCGACTACTTTTGGAACATCATCATCAGAAAGTAAGGAGAAAATGTAAAAATGAACTATCGAAGAAAACATGCAATTAAGTATTTGTTTAAACAATGGAAAAGGTTTGAATTTCATTGCAAAAATTGAAAGGTGTTATTAAAACAAAGTTTAAAACTATTTCTTTTAAATTTATTAAAACTGGAGAAAAATAACTGTACATAAATGCATAAATATACAGCATTAATTCTAATTATTACAGTTGGTAAAATCATTTTTTTAGCTTTCCATAAAAGTGTATCAATATCTTTGCATTCTCCCTACTATCAAAATATATAGACATATTTTACCTCTTAGCATGCAATATTTAATAACTTAAATTAACCAAGTATTCACAATAGTGCAAAGATTTACCAAACTAGCAGTTAATCTGTTGACAACTCCGGGGAATACATTTACATTAATTTGTAAATAATACTTCCAATAACACCAAAGTAAAACATTGAAGTTTCTTGGGTCAGAGTAAAAAGTGTGTATAAATCTACATACAGCAGAAGTACACAATCGAAGCTTTGCGTGGTATAAACAGAAACACCTTATCATTACAATGCATGCAGATGAATCGGGACTGTGAGTGGAACGTCGTATAAATGTATTGACGTATAACTAAAGAAACGTATAACGGCGCTTTACTGAATATAGGTTTACAACAATACTTTTCATTGTTGGAATGAAATTCACCCACTTTTCATTGTTTATACAAATATTTAATTGCAGTTCTCTTCCATTGTTGAAATATAAGAATGAAGATTCTGCTTATTTTTCGTACCATTTGGTAATAAGAGTAGTGAATTTTACTTTATTTTCATGTATCCAATTTTTTTGTGAAATCTGTAAATAAAGAAGTTCTCTAAAATATAAAACAAATTAGGAAGCAAAAAAATTACTTCGTTAAGGGACCAATGAATATCAAATTATATAAAGCGGATCAATTGAAATTAAACACAATCATTATTTCGGCCGGCAAGCTCGTCGCCGAAGGCGGATTGAGTTAAAAAAAATTAATATGTGTGTTGTCACTCTGGGGGCAGACCGTTTGACTAGAGTTACCAGATCTGGCACAAATATACTTTGGAGGTGAGGTATTGCCTCGAAGCTTCATTGACTTTTATGAGTAAAATTGACAAAAATTTTGTTGTTTTTGGCAAAACTTTCGAAAATTTTACTGCCAAAAAATAATAATCTTTTACACCACAAAAAAAAATCTGTTCTAAATTAAGACAATTTTTTTTAAAGGGTAATTTTTTCATTGTTCTAAAATGTTAATCGTGTTTTTCTTCCATTGTTTTAACTCCCACACCTTTGGAGGTCATCCCACAGGGTGAGGTTGACACTCTTCTGTAAATGTAAGCTGTGGCAACCTCACTCCTTAGGTGCCTACAAGCCAGGGTATGAGTTGAATAACTCCGCGATGTCAGGTCGTACCTCCATCTAAGTTCGTCGCATGCGCCGCTCGTAAGCAAGCACTCCTTATCTCTTTCAAATGGAAATTCTGGAACACGGAAGGAAAAAACAAAGTATCAAATTCCGAAAACCTGTGGTAAACTTAATATAAACGGCTGGGAAAAGTTGGTTCCAACAAAACCAAATTCCGGCACTTCGTTCTTGAATCTTTGGTGGGATCGTTTGCAAGTGTAATCGGCACTTCAATCGGTTGACTGAACCGAGACCCTGCTACGAGGGTATGAAATCGAAATCCGCTGAGTGGAGAAAGTAATAGGCGGCTCGAAGAGCATGGCTGTAGAAGAGGAAAAAGATCGCTGTCCCCTATAACAGCACTTTGGAACTTCAGATGAATGGAAGTGTCTGATTTTTTGGACTTGAATGGGTGTGGAAGGAAAAAAAATCAGTGTTGGGACAAATTAATGGAAAAGTGCCGATGAATTCGACGGCTTAATGGGGCTATAATGCGTCGACCACGGTACTTGGGTAAGATTCGCGGGGGCAGGTCATTCATTTCACCCTGGATGCTTCAGCAAGGGCGGGGTAATCCGTTGATGGCTCCGTATTTGCAAGCTAAGAATGGAGATTCTGTTTATTTTTCATATTTTTTGACAATGTCGTCACAATTTATACTTTATTATTTTATTTCGTAATGTTTTTTTATTTTTACTTCATCGGAGTGCCTACGACGATCTTAGCAAGCTAGTAAATGTAAAATACCAAAGTTTTGAAAATACCCTCAGTTTGTCCCATGACATTTCGTTTTAATGATCTTTAAACAATAAAAAATCAATAAAGTGAAATAAAATACGATATCTTTCAAAGCAGTAATTACGAACGTTTTTTTTAGAGAAGTGGTTGTTTTGTTCGTACTGTTAAAATCCTAGCCCTTGGGTCACTAAGTCAGTGGCGTCATGAAAGGGGAAAGATTTTAAAATAATTTAAAACACCGGAAATATATTAACAGAAAATCTTTAGAGTTGACTTTTTTTTTGTTCCTCACTTTTAAAACCTTCTAAAAATTTACGTTCCTTTTGATATCAATGTGGTGATATGAATTACCACATGTGGTGAAAAATTTAAAAAACATAAGAATTATTATAAATTTGAACTTGTGAACACTTCTAGACGCGGTTGCCAATTATATCAACACTGAATTTTATCCCGTTCTCTATGCACAGCGAATATGCGCGCCAGGTTATGACCGACCGTCATAAGTGGTACACAGGTGAAGTGGTACGATAAAAATCAGTTGGCCAGCGTCAACTTGGAAATATTGTTTATAAATTCGTGATAAGATATGTTGTTACTAATATAATAGCCCCAGATCTCTGGTAACGCTCCGACGTCACCAACAATAAAACTCGCGCCATAGCACTGCGAGACGTTAAACAGCATATTTCATTGTTAGAATTCGAAATTTCAGTATTTTAAATTTAAAAAAAAGTAATTGTCGTTCTAATTTCAAATTTGTAGCTCTAAAATAGTGAAATAAGAATTTGCTATCGATTGATATAAAAATTTATCTTCACTATAATCAATAGTTCCTGAAATTTTAAATTATATTATACTATATTTCAAATTAATTTCCGTTTTTTAATAAAAGTATTAAATTACTGTTGGCATGTCATGGTGTACTGTTGCAGGAGTTAAAACGCAGATAAAAGGCAGTTTTAAAATACAAAATAGCTTTTAATACAGTTTACTTAAAAAATAAACTTTTGCTGTGTCTTGCAGCTTACACATATGAAACGGCCATCCATTCATTCTTGTTTAAAGTAATGAAAGATTTCAGCGAATTTGCCGCTCCCAAAAGTGGGTTTACCTCTATCTTGCGAAATTAAGAGTCTTGGCTTTGAAGTATTTGGCCTTAACTTTCAACAATTCAGTAGAACAGAAAGGATCTGTTAAATAATCATCGTCGAACAGCTCTGGTAAAAGTGGAGAAGGAGCAGCAACCCACACCTTCTCGTCTAGGTCCGGCTGGAACTTAAAAAAAAACACAAATGAACAATATATATATATAGATTGCAATAACCAATCAACTTCGACTAGTGCGCAACTTCGGCTGCGTCATGAGAAATAAACAATGAGATGCTTTTCATTCAGTACGACTGAACAACTTCATTTCAATTTCTAACAATTACGTCAGTGGTATATCATGCGCGTGATATAGTTTGGACTTCAAAACTGTATCTGAATGCAATCGCTGGCGATGTTGTTTCTTACCAAGGTAATTATACCATTGATGTGAATCCACCATTCGTTCTCAACCGCCGCCAGTTCCTGCTAATTCCAGCTTACACGGTGACTATCAAGAAATCGCAGGGGCAAACTTTCGATCATGTTGGAATTTACCTCGATGAGCCTGTCCTTTCATATGGACAGCTCTATGTTGCACTTTCAAGGTCTAGGATTCCCAATCACGTTAAAATTTACACAAAGACATCTGAAGTACAAGGAAAATTATTAAAAAACGAAAAATACTTCACACGGAATGTTGTTTACCAAGAGGTTTATTGAATAACGAAATATTTATATAATATGTATATAAAAAAAATATTTCCTGTCATAAAACATATGTTTATTTTATTTGTTTTCAATCAATGTTAAATATTTGTCTCGCATATATATCTATTTAAACACGACAAATTTGAAGGGAAATCTCTCGAATGAAGAGTCAATTTGCACCCGTCAAAACATGACGTGTGATTTTCTAGTAATTTAATGTTAACGTAGGACTACATTCCTCCAATTGGGGTCTCAGGAAGGAAATTGATTCACACGCCAAAATACTTGGTATGGGAGATCCTCTATATCTCGGTAACTACGTATGTTAAAAAAATAAATAACGTCTTATTTTAGAGATAAAGGGTTAACAACAGAAGTTTTGAAAAAACTTACTTAAACTTACGAGAAACTTCGCGAAACAAAAGAGTCACGCGAGTGAAGTAGTCCTACGCCTTTATCATCAGCGACTGTCTGAAAAGACAGCCTCTCGTCATTTTTTTTTAACATTTTCGATTGTCTACTTTCTTTTTTATGATATAAAAAATAATTGTATGAAAATGAATGAATGGCTCATTTAAAAAGACTTCGTTAGTTAGTGTCTGACCTGTGGGTCATAGGTTTGCCACCACTATTGTAGAGCATTAAATTCTCTTTCAAATATTTAAAAACATTTTGACAATGCGTTTTATTTCTACGAGCAATTTCAAATTTGAAAAAAAAAATTGTGAATAATTATGTGGGGTCTAGGGATGGGAAAAAATTACCGGTTTAAACCAAAAACCGTTTTTTTTTTGTTTGTTTCTGTTAACCAGTTTTTTCGGTTATTTTTTGACCCCAGTTTAAACCAGTTATTTTTTAAATCCAAGAAAATGATCGGAAGATAGGCTCAAATTTAGGTTCGACTAGACTAAAATTTACTAAGTTCTAACGGGTCTATTCTCGTACCCTGGCTGGGATGGGAGCGTTTCGCCTTTCGACCGCGGGACGTTAATGGCTTTTTCTCGACCAAAAGAAGGGGTCTGATTCTCGTACCTCGGTCGTTTCGAACATCTCGCTTTACGCTAGGAAGTGACGTATTTCTGGTGCGCGCGCAGCAAATCAAGCGATCGTCATGCGATATTTTTGTTTATGGTTTTAGATTCAGTATGAGTTTTGAATCGCCAAAGGAACAATGCGAAGCGTACATTTGTCTCCCAATTCGAAATTATGTTGGATTATTTTGAAAAATATCCACAAATTTTGAGTGGGAAAGTTGATCGCATCTTTTCAAAGGACACCAAGGGTAAGAGGTGGGAAGATTTAACTTCTGCTCTAATAAGATGCATTATATTGCATCTTTCTTGCTTTCATAAGTCCAATGTTAAGGGGGGACGTTAAACCATTTATCTTTTACAAAATATACATTTATAATAATATTATACATTTATAGAAAAAAAATTGCAGTTTTTTTTTCAGTGTATTGATGTAATTTTACCAGATTTCTAGAGAGAGGAAAAGTAATAAACTTTTTCCATGCCAATTATTTTATCATGAATAAATCTTATAAATTAATATTACAAACAATTTGTTTATTTTTCCAATTACATAAGAAAATAAAACATGAAAATAAGTTATTAAATTCAGCAAGTTTTCACAACATTAAAAAAATTACATCTTTATCAAGGAACAAGAAAAATTCTTTTATTGTCAGATTTTGCAATTACTTTGTAAATATTTGGCAAATTTCTTTGAATTAAAACCGAAATAAAAAAATTGTAATGATATATACGGAATGAGGAAAATCATTCCACACTCAATGTTAAAAAAATGTTAAAATGTTACCCTAATTTAATTTAATAAGAAAATATTAAGTAATTAAATCTTTAAATGTAATTTATCTTAGCTAATTATCAACTATCATTATTGAATATCTTGATGGAGTAGTAAAAGATTTAACTCCTTTTTAAAAAATCTAAAGTTATTGATAAATTCTTCTTCAGATTGGTCAAATGGATTAATGGATTACATTTATTCCGATAAACCCTTTCAAAACACAATTAACGTCTTAGCAGCCTCCATTTTAAATGAAAATGCGATAAGTTCTGATATCGAAACAACACTTCTCGCTAGCGAATAGCGTTTACGCCAGGTACAGAGCTGGCGAGAAATCGGAGTACTTTTTTCGACCGAGCGAGATCCCAACCGGTTGGAAAAACGGGTACGAGAATCGCACTTGTCGTTAACGGGCGGAAAAAGTGACGTCTCCTAACCCAACCGGAGTGCCAGAATAGACCCATAAGAGATATTGTTGTTTCGTCAGTTGTGTCCCCACTATTCATGCGGTTATTGAAAAAAAACTAGGGTTTCGCTTTTTTTTTTAAAAGCAACGTTTATGGACAGAATTTATTATTAATAATGATATAAAATAAGTAAGTATTAATACAATAATTAAGTAATGTAATAAGTAATGATTATAAATAAGTAATTAATACAAAATGTAATAATAATAAATGAGTAATTATTGCAATAAGTAAATATTATAGACAAAATTTTTTATTGACATTGTTTTCACAAGAAATTAATTCATTGGCCAATATTTATTATCTAATCTGCTCATAAAGACTCTTTCAGCATTGTATTGATCCGTGAGTCGACACCTCTCATCCGAAACAACATCATTCAATGTAGATACTAATGTTTCGGACGCTACACAACTTCGAACTAAAGATAAATATTTTTTGGCTACAAAAAACAGGCACCGCTTGCAGACAATTTTTTTTATTAGTATTATTTTTGCCGTAAATCAACCCATTGGCCAATATCTATCTATTCATAGAGACTCTTTCAGTAATCCGCCAAACAATAGACGCTGCGAGGAAACGGTTGTCGGTGATTGGCCTAAGATGATGAAATTCAATGCTTTACAGGTCTATTCTCGTACCCCGGTTGGGTTGAGAGACGTCACTTTTTCCGCCAGTTAACGACAAGTGCAATTCTCGTACCCGTTTTTCCAACCGGTTGGAATCTCGCTCGGTCGAAAAAAGGACTCCGATTTCTCGCCAGCTCTGTACCTGGCGTAAACGCTCTTCGCTAGCGAGAAGTGTTGTTTTGATATTAGAACTTACCACATTTTCGTTTAAAATGGAGGCTGCTAAGACGTTAATTGTGTTTTGAAAGGGTTTATTGGAATAAATGTAATCCATTTAACCAATCTGAAGAAGAATTTATCAATTACTTTAGACTTTTTAAAAAGTAGTTAAATCTTTTATCGAATTTAAATAATTTAACCCATATTTTACCACATTAAGAAAAAATTAATATTTTCCAAAAAAATTCTATCACAGTCTAATGAGACATGAAGCAAAAATATAGAGTTAAAAAACTTAAGAAAACTTTATCAGTTGTCTTTTTGCAAGCTGTCCTATATATAGGATGATGGTACAATCCACTACTACATGCTTTGCAGTCAAGCATCTTGGTTTACATGAAATGGTAGTAAACATTCAAAGCAAAGTCCTAAATTGCATTTTTGGCAAATAGTTAAGGGTTTTCTTGTACAATTTGTAAGCTGTCATTGGCGTTGTTTTCCATTTACTAGAAAGGGTTCACTTTGGAATTTGAAGTAATCTGGATTTTTTTTTTTCGAATGCCGAAACTCATTCTTACAATATTGCGAGGTACACACAATCCCAAGTAAGCTATTGTAAAATGACGAAGAAATTCAAGGAATTCTACAACTTGTTCTAGAGGAAACGTTTTTAATGTTTCTAAACCAGTGCAACCTGTGATGTCTCAAATTCATTTTTTAATAATAGTCAATACAACTTTTTTCTTGCATGGATGAAAAATAAGTTTTTATGAGATTGTCCAACAAAACTACACCATTTTTGTACAAATTATACCAAACACACAATGGTATGTCTACTGTCTGCTTTCCACCCTTCATTCTTCTTTCTACTTTTTTATAGCCTCTTTTGTTGTCAAAATTGGTGATCAATGAAACAACTCTATTGTCAATCCATCGAACAGCTGCAATTTTATTAAACGGCATTTTGTCATTCTATTTTCCTTAACTGTTCTCGTAGCAAAGAAATGCTTGCTTCTGAGAGACCAAAAAGATCACACGACGTAAAAATGTTATCTTTATAAATTTTGTAATTTGCAGGAGTTTCAACAAATGATAGCCAATTTTCAACGGCTGGTTATTCTAATGATTTCTTTTCTTAGTCATGCCACAATTGTTTTCGTAATTGCTTTACTGCCTGATATGGTATAATACGAAAGGGATATACATCTTAGGATACTCTCATCGAAAGATGAGAGTATCCTACGATTGTATCCAAATTTTACGGGTTTTCCTTTCATGTACAGTTTGCATCCATGTTTTCCAAAATAGCGGACTATTCTTTCATCATTATTTAAATGTTCAGAAAACATACCAAACTGTTAAAAAACTTTATTCAACAATTTCTAATTTAGACGTACTTTCTAATAGCGATCTGAATCAATAGCAGTATTGTCTTTGAAGTATAAATAACTCTTGATATCTAGTATCGCTTTCTTGACATTGTTTGACTAACAAGCGTTGTTCCAGTATCAGAAGCATTTCCCCAGTACATTTTTCCTCTGGGTAAAATGTAACATCCTCTATAAAATATAAGTCCCAAAACTTGTTAAAGTTCATCGAATTTTAGACAAAAATTGTGAATATTTTTCTGTCAAGCATGCTTGTTACCTTCTACAATCACATTTTCAGCCATCATCTCGAGAAGTTTCAAGATGATTTTCCTGAAATCATATCCGTAAAACAATTAGGAGCTGATGGAAATTTTGGTGCACAGTTAGTCCATGTAGGTGTTGAAACATATTCAGCAGCATCTTTTTTCTTTTAGAATTTCAATTGTTCCATCTGCTTCTTCTTGAATCTTTTCGTCAAAAGCAACATGGCCATGTTCAATACTGCTGCAGGCATCATCAACTTTTTAATCACCAGTGACAATTTCTGGAACATGTGGTGATATTATAATTCAAACATCACTATCGTCATATTCATCGGCCAATGGGATTAAATACTCAAAAGCTTCTTCAGTTAAAAATCTCCGACTTATTTCCATTACTGTTCTGGAAGGAGCGGATGTGAAATCAGATCACACCTCGAACAGTAGTATTCTTTTCCCTACAAAAGATAGCGTCAGCACGTGACCAAAACTCTCGACCAAAGAAACAGAACAAATATATTACTCAAGGCACACCTACAGGTTCATGTTCCAAGCAAACTAGATGCTATTGAATTTTGCAATAAGTAAAACATAGATATTCTAATCCTTTTCCCCGAAATTTCAAACGCCTTTGTATGGGTGTGCATAGTAGGGGATTTTACTATCGTCCTATATATAGGACGGCAACTAAAACCTTTGTAAAACCAGTTTGAGTATAGCTTTTTGTTTGCAAATTTTACTCAGAAATAACATACAAGACATGCCATGAATATATTTGAAAAAAGAAATGGTATTTTTTCTCATAATTATTTAAAAGAAAAATAGAATTCTTGCCAAATAAAGTAGCAAAAATTAGCCAAATTCAAAATTCTTAAAAAATGATCAAAATTGAACTTAAAAAGATAATAAATTACACTTGTCAATCTTAAAATAAACTTTAGAAGCGGAATATAAATTAAAAATGCGATATTGGCTATGAAAATTCGACAAATCTGAGCTGTCCTATACATAGGACGATGGTAAAATACGCGTTAATCTAATAATTTAATACGACAATCTAAAGTAATTAAATCTTTAAAAACAGCTAAATCTTTTACTACTCCATCAAGATATTCAATAATGATAGTTGATAATTAGCTAAGATAAATTACATTTAAAGATTTAATTACTTAATATTTTCTTATTAAATTAAATTATTAAATTAAATTAGGGTAACATTTTAACATTTTTTAAACATTGAGTGTGGAATGACTTTCCTCATTCCGTATATATCATTGCAATTTTTTATTTGGGTTTTAATTCAAATAAATTTGTAAAATATTTACAAAGTAATTGCAAAATCTGACAATAAAAGAATGTTTCTTGTTCCTTGATAAAGATGTAATTTTTTTAATGTTGTGAAAACTTGCTGCATTTAATAAATTTTTTACATGTTTAATTTTCTTATGTAATTGGAAAAATGAGCAAATAGTTTATAATATTAATTTATAAGATTTATTGATGTTAAAATAATTGGCATGGAAAAAAGTTTATCATTTTTCCTCTCTCTAGAAAACTGGTAAAATTACATCAATATATTGAAAAAAGACTGCAATTTATGTTCTATAAATGTATAAAATTATTATAAATGTATATTTTGTAAAAGATAGATGGTTTAACCCCCCCTTAACAATGGACTCATGAAAGCAAAAAGATGCATTATAATGCATCTTTTAAGAGCAGAAGTTAAATCTTCCCACCTCTTACCCTTGGTGTCTTTTGAAAAGATGCGATCAACTTTACCACTTAAAATTTGTGGATATTTTTCAAAATAATCCAACATAATTTCGAATTGGGAAGCAAATGTACGCTTCGCCATAGTTCCTTTGGCGATTCAAAACTAGAACTGAATCTGAAACCATAACGATCGCTTGATTTGCTGCGCGCGCAGCAGAAATACGTCACT
The DNA here is from genome assembly GCA_013235015.1 of Araneus ventricosus. NCBI lineage: Eukaryota > Metazoa > Arthropoda > Arachnida > Araneae > Araneidae > Araneus > Araneus ventricosus. The sequence goes on from BGPR01014599.1 coordinate 11,589, forward strand.
TCCTAGCGTAAAGCAAGATGCTCGAAACGAACGAGGTGCGAGAATCAGACCCCTTCTTTCGGTCGAGTAAAAGCCATTAACGTCCCGCGGTCGAAAAATGAAACGCTCGCAACCCAACAGGGGTTCGAGAATAGACCCGTTAAGATCCTTTTCTGGTGAAACGCTGATTGGTTAATCTCTTCCTAAAATGAGCATAAATAATAAAATGTTTTTCTCTTGCTGATCCATGGCTGGTGAATCACTTCAACAACAATAAAACGGAAATATATATAAAGCTGACTGAGCACGTGAAGGAATTTTGAAGCATTTTTATAATTTTTTAAAAGAATAGTTATTGGTTGGTTTGTTTTGTGAACGGCAACATGCTGTTTTTGATTTTCGAATGAAAAATAAATTCAAAGAACTGGTTTGATTTTGGCAAATGAAGTTTTGTTATTGAAGGAGAAACGCCGAAAACTTGTGACGTTTGCAACAAAATATTAAAAATTCATCTTATTTGAAAATTCTTTACCAAGTTCATATGTGAGAACGAAATTTCCATTGTAAAATCTGACAAAAGCAAATATCTCGGAAAAGTAACTTGAAAGATTATTAACGAAGTCTCGCGAAATAAAAATTTGATGCATGCAATGTGTGTGGTAAAACGCTTTCAAGCAACTCGAGATTAATTTTGCATGAAATATTCCTCATAATTTAAAGGCGAACGTGTGTGAAATAATCAAAACGCCTTTATTCTAAAACGTCACATAGATTTTCATCACCTACTCGCACTGAAAGAAAAATTGCACGGTTGTGTCATCAGTAACAAAGCATTTTCACAAGAGAGTAACTTAAATATCTATTACTGTGCTCCTATAGAAGAGCGATGTCATGCTTATAATATGTCTGGTCAAGTATATTGGCTGAAGGACAGTGTGAAACAAAATTACCTCACGCAAACTAAAAAAGAGCCTTATCCCTTGGATACATGTGTTAAAAGAATTTTCAAAAAAGAGCGACATGAACCAACATTACCTAATGCATACAAAAGAAAAGCCTCATTCTTGTGAAGTGTGTGTTAAAGCGTTTTCACAAAAGAGCAACTTGAATTCACATTACCTCACTCATACAAAAGAAAAGCCTCATTCTTGTGATGTATGTGGTAAAACGTTTTCATTAAAGAAAATCTTGAATCGACTTTACCTCACTCATACAAAAGAGAAGCCTCATTCTTGTGAGGTATGTGGTAAAGCGTTTTCACAAAAGAACAACTTGAATTCACATTACCTCACTCATTCAAAAGAAAAGCCTCATTCTTGTGATGTATGTGGTAAAACATTTTCACAACCGAACAACTTGAATTTACATTATCTCACTCATACAAAAGAGAAGCCTCATTCTTGTGAGGTATGTGGTAAAGCGTTTTCACAACGGAATAGTTTGAATCGACATCACCTCATTCATACAAAAGAGAAGCCCCATTCTTGTGAAATGTGTGGTAAAGCGTTTTCAAGAAAGAGTAGTTTGAATCTACATTACCTCATTCATACAAAAGAGAAGCCTCATGCTTGTGAAGTGTGTGGTAAAGCGTTTTCAAGAAAGAACAATTTGAATGTACATTACCGCAGGCATAGAAAAGAGAAGCCTCAGTCTGGTGAGGCATTGGTAAAGCGTTTTCAATAAAGAATAGCTTAAATTTGCATTACCTCACTCACATCAAGAGACTTTCATGAGTCGTATAGTATATGTAGTAGTGTTTTTACTTAAGAAAATTTGTAATAATATTGCGTCTGGCAAACATAAGAGAAGTCGCATTCATTTGAGGTCTGTGGTGAAGCGTTTCTCGAGAAGACAGAATTAAGAAGATATCACCAAAAACATAGAAAATTGTGGTTGTGCGTATATTACCTATTAAAAGGGGTTGTTTTCTTCACTCTCCTTTATGAAGCTTATTCTGCTAATATTAAGCGAGAAATGTCAGAGTTTCTTGTTTCATACATATAAGAACAGTAGTTTAAAGTTTTGTCGCCAAATTTTTATTACTCTCAAGATAAACCCGGAGCAACTGTTATTTATATAAAATATTTTGTACAAATCTTTGCGATTCAAATTAGTCGTTTTAGTTTTTGATCTAAGTATTTGCAGGTGCGGTATGCAAAGTTTTTCATGCAATTTTTTGTATTCAATGTTAGAATATATACTGTACATGATTTAATTGATTTTGTTTTAGATATTTTCGTTTAAAAGTAAAAGCGCTTATATTCATAGTCATGAAGAACGTCACAAAAGTTTAAGATATAATGCAAAAGATATTATCTTTTCAAAACATGTTTTTCGATGCTTGGAATTTTCTATCCTTCTTTATGTTTTTAAAAATTTGCCAATGCTTGGTCTATGGGTTTAAAGAATTTTTGGAGTTTTCCTTTATATTTTGGAACAAAATGAAGTCGTTTTCATAAAAATTCATTGATAAAATGTATTAATTTTATAGACATTAATCTTTAATAAATATGTTAGGTATGAATTTTGGGGTCTATTCTGCTATCCCCGGTTGGGTTGGGAGACGTCACTTTTTCCGCACGTTAACAACGGGAAAAGTGACGTCTCCGAAAACAACCGGGGGTACCAGAATAGACCCCTTAGTACCGTTATAATTAGTTTATTCGTGTGCCGACTTGTGTCTAAAATTTAACCCCTTGTTGTACTTCTGGAACCTTGGGATTTTAAGGTGTGTAGGGGTCAAATTTTGGAGGAAAGTCAGGCCCTTCACAGAAAAAATTCCTGCTGCAGGTTGCTCCTGAGGAAGTCTGCCGGCCGGATTCATTTTTATTTCAAACTTTCATTCCAAAATTTCCGATTTTCACTTCAGTTAATTATTGTCGTCATTGATGTTTTAGATGCAGCGGTATTTTGAGTGCTATAAACACAATGCGCTTTTAATAGTTCAGTGTTTCGTTTAATAGAAATCGTACATCTTTTTTAAATGTTTTCATGGACCTTTTGTGTTTCTATCCCAATCAGGACTATGAAATATATTTTTGTTAATATAATCAAGGAATGTTCTTGTTATTAAGATGCATAAGTAAAGAATTTAAAATATCAACTTTATTTTAGTATTTTTTAAATTCCAGTTTTGCATTTATCCTTAAAATTGTTTACTAATTCAGTGTTCTTGAAGCATTATAAAGCAATTAGACCTAAGTGCTTGTTATTAATAGTGCAAAGAGTTATTAATAGTTAGCAAGATTGAGAGAGAATCACACACACAGAACTCGAATCAACTTAATAACATTTGTAGGTTTGTTTTATTATTAATTTTGTATTCTATTTCCCCATTTTCATATAACAGTATCAGTTCAACGTCAAAACAAAGCAAAACGACATTGAAATAATTTCGCTTTAATTTATGATGAAACCTAAGTGTTATCCATCGTGATAATCAACTTTTGAAATGGAAGACAATTCCAAAGAAATCCTTCAGCTTATTTTACAGAGAGGAGTTTTATGAAATTAGGTTCATATGAAGATAGGTATAATCTGATGTCTGTAGCTCTATCAAGCTTATGGCGGTATTTGTTCTTAATATATGCGTATAATTCTTAATATATGCTTAATATATGAGTAGATATATTTGAATCAGATTCTATAATTGTGCGTATTTTATGTGTTGTGTGAAATTCTATTATGGGCTTTTAGATGTTTTTTTTTTATTTTTTAAATTGCTCCCCACCTTGTACTCCATTTTTCGTTATTATCCATTTTTTGTGTAGATGTGACAATTTTTTTTTACATTTATACAATTTTAAAAAAATTTGAACATGTTTCTGTATCTATTCCCCATGTTAGTTCACTTCGTCGTTTAATTTCTTTCATGTGTTCGTATGGATGTGACCCATTGTTGCACATTTGCTTCGTATTTTTTTGTGTACTATTTTTTTGGGAATTTGCATTTGCATGATTTCTTTTGAAACTTCCTTCAACCCTTTCTTGAGTATTTTACTTACTTCTGTTATACTTCTTGGTACACAAGGGGCCGCGGTGGCCTAGTGGCAAGGTCCCGACCCCGGGACCGGAGGGTCGCAGGATCGAAACCCGAATCCACCGAAGATCCGCCGTGTATAGGGCCTGCTTCACGCTAAATCATACGTAGTGGCCAAACGTCCTCCCGCTGGTGTGGCGAAGAAGTTTGGAGAGGGGGGTGCCAGCTCAGGTGTCGTCCTCGTCATCTGACCGCGGTTCAAAATTACGAGGTCCGTCCCTAAATAGCCCTCGTGTTGCTTCAAAACGGGACGTTAATATAACCTAACCTAACCTAATCTTGGTACACAAGGAGTTATTTCTCAAGTGAATGCAAAAAAAACCCCAAGCAGGCTCGTTTATACAGGAGATAGTGATCGTTTCAAAATATCGACTTTGGGACGATTTTACACCTTAAAGGCAATGAGTAAGATGAGCGCATTTCCGTAATTTTTTTTGTTTGGTCACGTTAATCTTCCAGCGGGAGCGCCTGCATAAGGAGTTTTTACTTTCTCGTATACGAAGTTATACAAAGAGAAAGTATTGTAATCGTCAAAAAATTCGAACTCGAGATTTTGACGAATCTCAACGTTTTAGACCTCCCTGAGTCCGAAAAACACAATTTTGGAATTATGTCTGTGTACTATTGTATGTCTGTGTGTCTGTGAACACGATAACTCGAAAACTATTAGAGCTACGGGGATGAAATTTGGTATGTGGTCTTTAAACATAATTTGTAGCTTTCTATCAAATTTTGGACAAACTCCGTCAACGGGAAGTCTGTCTGTCTGTGTGTCCGAAGTCATGTGAACACTATAACTCAAAAACTTGAATAGCTAGATGGATAAAATTTGGTACACAGTCTTATCGTCATGAATGTAGGTCCGTATAAAATTTTGGGCCAATCAAAGGGTTGACTGTCTGTCGGTCTGTATAATTAACGGATTGGTTTCAATAGTAATCTCCACGCGCATGCGTACTGGAAGCAATCTTCTGTGAACGAGAAAGGAGCGAATTACGTCAGTTTGTCCTTGAGACGGCAAGAGTGAAACCTAGCAGTGTGCGATAGATGCGTTTTAATCGGTACGCATCTCTTTGAATATCACTATAATGAAAAACCTTCTGATCGCCATTGGATTCTGGGTAACAGTAGGTTCAAATTTTTTAGCCACGCGGGGGAAGGAGAAACGACCCCTTTTTGAGGAAGTATACGAGAAAGTTTAGGGGGGACACTCCCGCTGGTTTCTCAAGTGAATGCAAAAAAAAAAAAAAAACCTCAAGCAGGCGCGTTTATACAGGAGATACTGATCGTTTCAAAATATCCAGAATTTTGGTACTATCTTTCGGACGATTCTACACCGGAAAGGGGCGACAGGCAGTAACTAAGACGAGCGCATTTCCGTAGTCTTTTTTTTTTTTTTTTTAGGTCACGTTAATCTTCCAACAGGAGCGCCTGCACGAATTTTACGACAAACGGGATTTTGCATGCCCTATCCTCACATTCGGAGTCAAAACTGTCTGAAGGTCATTGCTATTCCTTCATGCGACACTTCTCTTCAGGGTTATATGGGTTTGTCCGAGTTTCAATGTGCTTTCATACTAATTTATGCTTCTGTCGTAAAAAATACGACGCGCGCCCACTCGTGTAATCTGAAAATATTTTTCACGTCTTAACGTTTCGGTTTGATAATTTTATATCCAGTGCGCATTACAGTGATTTATTATTTCATTTTGCATTGTCAAAGATATTTAATATGCAATTAGCCTGCCAATAATCCACCAAGCCGAAGAATTTTCTTGAAAAACCTCAGTCTTATGAAAACACCTCTCTACTCGAGCCCAAAAAATCTTATAATCGCCATATGACATTATCATGCCTTTAAATCTAAATTATTCATCACAACCTGAAAAAAGCAAGTGAACAGCAACCAGAATTGAGAAAAAGAGTTTGTGGTTTGAGTTTGAAAAAAATAAAACGATCGTCAAAATCCATGAATTACAGTAGGTGCTATATATGATATTCGTGTACACGTCATTCTCCAGCAATAGTTCAATGTTTCGAATGCAAGGATAATGATTAGAAACTAAGAAGTCTTGTTGTACAATCTTAGTTGGTCTTATACTATTTTTTATTATATATGGCATAATACCTTCTTCGGAAAATAATAGTGTTAAATCTCACTGCATTCTCTGATTTCAGTATAATTTTAGATTTTGAAAATAATGTTAAAATTAATTTTCACTCTGGATGAAAGAATTTGCTTTTCTGATGTGTCTTTTATTACTATAATGAATTAACTTACAACTGCAAGGGTAAAAAAGAAGAAACTTATTGTGTCCTAAAAAGTACGACACGCGCCCCCGCTCGTGTAAAAATTTTGAGCGCGCCCGCTGGAAGGTTAAGTAAAATGTAAATATCCCCTCTCTCGTTTCTCATTTTACCCCTATTTTAATGAAATCAACTCCGTCTTTCGCATGCGCAGAAGCCCGGAAAGTTTCAGAATCCCAGAATCATCTATATTTATATATAGTGCATTTTATTACATATTTATATCGTGTTGTTTTACAAAAATGAATAATCTGTAATTTTAATCTCTATTTACTAGCTTTATATTGAACAAAGCTTATGTACATAAAAATTGCACTTAAATTTATAAATGAACGCAGTGGCGAATCCAGGATTTGGGTCTGGGAGGGGCTGAGGTCATAGAAATTTTGCATCTTCCTGACGAATGTCAAACCTCATGGTTCTTGTAAACCAAAACACTTTAAATTTACAGACTTGTCTCACCTGACAATTAGAATCATAAAGAACATACAATACTTTCGATAATTTAATAAAAAATACAAAGAAATAACTAGACAAAAAATGTCTCCCATCGCGTCAACGCTACAAGTGGAATGACTAGAAATGTAGGCAAATTTTCGAGCCTTTTAAGCCAAAAAGCAATATCATGTTTTTATTATTTTTTTAAAGAGAAATTAAGAACAAACAGTTGCAGTGATTTTAAATAAAATCAAGAATTCTGGCCTAGCTCTGGGCCCATAGCCTCCCTGGATTCGTCACTGAAAGAACGTTATCATTATGTAATACGATGGACAATAAGATTCTCCTCCATAAGCGCGCCTGCTAGAAGATTAACTTCACCGAACTTCCCTTCATTTTTCACACAAATAGAGGTTTAAAATGTTATATAACTTGTTTTTTCAGTATAATGTCATGTCTTTTGTGCGTTCCGCCAACATATCTTTTGCGTACCCTTAACTGGTCCACCGCATACACCCAGGGGTACGCATACCACTTCTTGGGTTTTAGCTCAGATAGTACAGTGGAATCTCTCTATAACGAAATCGCTTGGTTCCAGTTGAAAAATTCATTATAGAGAAAATTTCGTTATACGGAGATTAGATATTTTTGCAATTATTTAAGTAAATGTTACAAACCTTTTATTATGTGCGATAAAGTTCAAAAATATTTAATTATGACTTTCAATTAAAAATGAAGTAATATTTATTATAAATTTGTTAAAATTATACTAATTTTTATTGTATAAATAAAATGATCAAAAGTGAAGACAATTCACCAATTTAGAGAATAATATGTACTAGTACGGTTAAACATAAAATGCGTATTGTGACATGCATTTGCTGTTTCCACTCCCGCTCCACCCCGATTCTTGGAGTCAAAACAATACTGCGTTTATGCCATTTTTAAAGCAAAATTTGATGGTCATAAAATTAATACTACATCCCTGGCGCTATTTACACTTGTTAAGCCATTAATGACAACTGGGATTAAAAAATAATCATTTTCCGGCGCCATTTGCCCTTGCTACGCCACTGATCATGGTGATAAAGCGTTATTGCGTTTACGCCACATTTTAAAGTGAAATACGATTGAGAAGACGAAAGATATCATGCCACGTTCGCCGTTTACACAAGCTAAGACACGGATAATGACTCCGGCTCCACTTACCCTCGCTACGCCACTGATCATGGTGATAAAGCGTTAATGCGTTTACGTAATCCATTTGACCATTCTGAAGAAGAATTTATCAATTACTTTAGATTTTTTAAAAAGTTGTTAAATCTGATATTGAATTTAAATAATTTAATCTAATAATTTAATACGACAATCTAAAGTAATTAAATCTTTAAAAACAGTTAAATCTGTTACTACTCTATCAAGATAGTCAATAATGATAGTTGATAATTACTAAGATCAATTACATTTAAAGATTTAATTACTTAATATTTTCTTATTAAATTAAATTATTAATTTAAATTAGGGCAACATTTTAACATTTTTTTAAATATTGAGTGTGGAATGACTTTCCTCATTCCGTATATATCAATACAATTTTTTTTATTTGGGTTTTAATTCAAAGAAATTTGTCAAATATTTACAAAGTAATTGCAAAATCTGACAAGAAAAGAATTTTTCTTGTTCCTTGATAAAGATGTAATTTTTTAAGTGTTGTGAAAACTTGCGGATATTTTCTTATGTAATTGGAAAAGTAACTAAATGGTTTGTAATATTAATTTAAAAGATTTATTCTTGTTAAAATAATTGGCATGGAAAAAAGTTTATTACTTTTCCTCTCTCCAGAAAACTGGTAAAATTACATCAATATATTGAAAAAAAGACTGCAATTTATGTTCTATAAATGTATAATATTATTATAAATGTGTATTTCGTAAAACATAGATGGTTTAACCCTACTTAACAATGGACTTCTGAAAGCAAGAAAGATGCATTCTAATGCATCTTATAAGAGCAGAAATTAAATGATCCCACCTCTTACCCTCGGTGTCTTTTGACAAGAGGCGATCGATTTTACCACTTTAAATTTGTGGATATTCTTCAAAATAATCCAACATAATTTCGAATTGGGAGGCAAATGTACGCTTCGCCGTAGTTCATTCGGCGATTCAAAACTCGAACTGAATCTGAAACCATAACGATCGCTTGATTTTCTGCGCGCGCAGCAGAAATACGTCACTTCCTAGCGTAAAGCTAGATGTTCGAAACGACCGAGGTATCAGAATCAGACCCCTTCTTTCGGTCGAGAAAAAGCCATTAACGTCCCGCGGTCGAAAGGCGAAACGCTCCCAACCCAACCGGGGTACGAGAATAGACCCGTTAAAATCATTTTCTAGTGAAACACTGATTGGTTAATCTCTTCCAAAAATGAACATAAATAATAATTTTTTTTTCTTGCTGGTCCATGGCTGGTGAATCACTTCAACAACAATAAAAAGGATATATATATAAAGCTGACTGAGCACGTGGAGGAATTTTGAAGCGTTTTTAAAATTTTTTAAACCAATAGTTATTGGTTAGTTTGTTTTGTGAATGGCAACATGCTGTTTTTTATTTTCGAATGAAAAATAAGATCATAGAACTGGTTTGATTTTGGCAAATGAAGTTTTGTTATTGAAGAAGAAACGTGGAAAACTTGTGGTGTTTGCAACAAAATATTTAAAATTAATTACCGAGTTCATATGTGAGAATGATATTTTCATTGTGAAATCTGACTACAGCAAATATCTCGGAAAAGTAACTTGAAAGATCATTAACGAAGTCTTCCGAATTCAAAAGTTGATGCATGCAATGTGTGTGGTAAAACGCTTTCAAGCAACTCGAGATAAAATTTACATGAAATATTCCACATAATTTAAAGGCGAACGTGTGTGAAATAATCAAAACGCCTTTATTCTAAAACATCACATAGATTTTCATCACCTACTCGCACTGAAAGAAAAATTGCACGGGTGTGTCATCAGCAACAAAGCATTTTCACAAGGGAGTAACTTAACTATCTATTACTGTGCTCCTATAGAAGAGTGATGCCATGTTTATAATGTGTCTGGTTAAGTATATTGGCTAAAAGACAGTGTGAAACAAAATTACTTCACGCAAACTAAAAAACAACCTTATTCCTTGGATACATGTGTTAAAAGAATTTTCAAAAAAGAGCGACATGAACCAACATTACCTCATGAATACAAAAGAGAAGCCCCATTCTTGTGAAGTGTGTGGTAAAGCGTTTTCAAGAAAGAGTATTTTGAATCGACATTACCTCACTCATACAAAAGAGAAGCCCCATTCTTGTGAGGTATGTGGTAAAGCGTTTCACCTAAAGAACAGTTTGAATTTACATTGACCACCTATACAAAAGAGAAGCCCTCATTCTGTGAAGTGTGTGGTAAAGCCTTTTCCACCGAACAGCTTGATTTTACATGTCTCACTCATACAAAAAGAGAAGCCCACATTCTTGTGAGTTTGTGGTAAGCGTTTTCTACCAAAGAACGAAGCAATTTTATTACCTTACATTACAAGATAGTCCTTCGTTGTGAAGGTGTGTGGTAAACTGCTACAAAAGAACAGCTTGATTTACTGTACTCCTCATTACAAAGAAAAGCGACTCCATTCTTGTGATGTATGTGGTAGAACATTTGCAAAAGAGTATTTTGAACTCTACGTTACCTTCACGTACAAAAGAGAAGCTCATTCTTTGGCAGGAATTGTGTGATAAAAGGTTTTTCACTAAAAGAACACCTTGACTTTACACTTCACCAGTCAAGAGAAGCCTCATTCTTGTGAAGTGTGTGGTAAAGCGTTTTCAAGAAAGTCCCATTTGAATGTATACATTTACAGCGAGAAAGAGAAGTCCCATTCCTTGTGAAGGGTATTGGTAGAAGTTGTCACACTAAAGGCAAACGAATTTACTTATCTCACTCATACAAAAGAAGTACCTCATTCTTGTGAGGTAGTGTGGTAAAGAGTTGCTTTCACCAAAAGACCCTTGATTACATTACACTCACTCATTACAAGATAAGCTCCATTCAGTGAAGAGTGTGTAAGGTTTGCAAGAAAGAGTAATTTGAATCTACATTACCTCATTCATACAAGAGAAGCCTTATTATTGTGAGGTGTATGTGGTAAAAGGTTTTCATAACGAACACCATGATTACATTACCTCCTCATACAAAAAGAAGCCTCATTCTTGTGAAGTGTGTCGTAGCGAGGTTTTCTAAGAAAGGACAATCTGAATGTAGCATTAACGCAAGCATAGAAGAGAAGACCAGTCTGGTGGAGGCATTGGTAAAGCGTTTTCAATAAAGAATAGCAAATTTACATTACCTCACTCACATCAAAGCACCACTTTCATGAGTCGTATAGTATATATTGTAGTGTTTTTACTTAAGAAAGTGTTTAATAACATTGCCTCTCGCAAACATTAGAGAAGTCGCATTCATTTGAGGTATGTGGTGCAGCGTTTCTCGAGAAAACAGAATTAAGCAGATATCACCAAAAGCATAGAAAATTGTGGTTGTACGTATATTAAATATTAAAGTGGATTGTTTTCTTCACTCTCCTCTATGAATCTTATTCTGCTAATATTATGCAAGAAATGTTAGAGTTTCTTGTTTCATACATATAAGAACAGTAGTTTAAAGTTTTGTCGCCAAATTTTTATTACTCTCAAGATAAACTCGGAGAAATTGTTGTTTAAATAAAATATTTTGTACAAATCTTTGCGATTGAAATGAGTCGTTTTAGTTTTTGATCTCAGTATTTGCAGGTGCGGTATGCAAATTTTTTCATGCAATTTTCTTGTATGCAATGTTAGAATATGTACTGCACATGATTAAATTGATTGAACTGCTCATTATTGAATTGATTTTTTTAGATATTTTCGTTTAAAAGTGAAAGCGCCTATATTCATCTTTATGAAAAACGTCACAAAAGTTTAAGAAATAATGCAAAAACATCTTTTCAAAACATGTTTTTCGAATGTTTGTAAAAATTTGTCAATGCTTGCTCTATAAATTTAAAGAATTTTTGGAGTTTTTGTTTGTATTTTGGAACAAAATAAAGTCCATTTTATAAAAATTAATTGATAAACTGTATTAATTTTATAAACATTAATCTTTAATAAGTATGTTAGGTATGAATTTTAGTACCGTTATATTTAGTTTATTCGTGTGCCGACTTGCATCTAAAATTAACCCCTTTTCCTACTTCCGGAACCTTGGGATTTTAATGTCTCTAGGGGTCAAGTTTGGAGGGAAATCAGGCCCTTCACAGAAAAAATTCCTGCTGCAGGTTACCCCTGAGGAAGTCTGCCGGCCGGATAAATTTTTATTTCAAACTTTAATTCCAAAATTTCCGATTTTCACCTATGTTAATTATTGTTGTCATTGATGTTTTAGATGCAGTGGTATTTTGAGTGCTATAAACACAATGCACTTTTAATAGTTCAGTGTTTTGTTTAATAAAAAAATTGTACGTCTTTTTTAAATGTTTTCATGGACCTTTTGTGTTTCTATCCCAATCAGGAAATACATTTTTGTTAACAGAATCGAGGAATGTTCGAGTTATTAAGATGCATAGCAAAGAATTTAAAATATCAACTTTATTTTAGTATTTTTTAAATTCGAGTTTTGCATTTATCTTTAAAATTATTTACTAATTCAGTGTTATTTTAGGCATTATAAAGCAATTAGACCTAAGTGATTGTTATAAATAGTGCAAAGTGTTATTAATAGTTAGCAAGAGTGAGAGAGAAACTACTCGAATTAACTTAATAACATTAGTAGGATTTATTTTTAATTTTGTATTCTATTCCCCTATTTTCATATAACAGTATCAGTTCAACGTCAAAACAAAGCAAAACGACATTGAAATAATTTCGCTTTAATTCATGATGAAAGCTAATTGTTATCCATCGTGATAATCAACTGTTCAAATGGAAGACAATTTCAAAGCAACCCTTGAGCAGGGGTGATTGTGTTCCGGTATTATACTAGAAATCCGGTATTTTCTTCATCCTTAATAACGGAATTCCGGTATTTTCTGATAAATCTATTTCTCTAAAACTTAAGAGTGCCGAAGACTCAAACTTCTACGGATTCTTCGTAGTTTCTACGCAATTTCGGCTTCTGCTACCGACTACACAAATTATAATCCATACTACGGAAAATTTACTTTGGATTATGCTGAGAAATGATATTTTAGAAATTTCAATACCATATCCAAGAATAACTACCTCACTTGTGTTATAGAATGTTATTGAAAACTCATGAACTAAGACAAAGTAAATTAAATCTATTTCTTATGTGAAAAAAGCATATAAAAAATTACATGCAGAATTTGAATCTACGCTGTAATGAATGAATACATATCTGTTCCCTATATATAATTTTCCTGCTAAAAATTTCATGTATTTTGTCATGAAGCCACAATCTCCCCGCTTGAGCTTATTTCAAAGAGATGAGTTTTATGAAATTAGGTTCATATGAAGATAGGTATAATCTCATGTCTGTAGCTGGATCACGCTTCTGGCGGTATTTGTTCTTAATATATGCGTGAGACGAATACGTTCATTCCATAAGTTCTGTGTACCTGAACAGCATTAAATATTAATTGTTTTAATACCGACTTTTCGGTACTTCAATCTTTCTTTGCGACCCAGGAGGCTTTCTGGCTTGTTTTTATCGACAGCATTTTTCGTCACATATTATAGACTTAAAATTTTGTGTACGTTTGCTGGCATTTGCAATTATTTTTTTTTTTCAATATTGGAATTCAATCTTTATACACTGTCTGTGCGCAAATAGAACTGTCGTCGCCAAATTGTCTAGTGTTCGGCAGTCGCTATAGCAACTGTTTATGCTAGAGAAGATCCATTTCGAATAGAAGGAATTCAACAGAAGTCGAAGTTTTTTTTACTCTTGGCGCTAGTTTGCGGCGGAACACATTTCAATGAACTTCTACCTACTACAAATAGATTCTTCCTATGATAATCGGTTTCTATAGCGACCGCCGTAAACTAAACAATTTGGCGGCGACAGTTCTCGTGGCGGACAGACAGTAGAGATATTTGAATCAAAACCTTTACTTGCGCGTATTTTATGTGTTGCATGATATTTTTTGTATTTATGGGCTTTTAGATTTTTTTTTCTTTTTTTTAATTCCTCACCTTGTACTCCATTTTTCGTTATTATGCATTTTTTTGTATAGATGTGACCATTTTTTTTTACATTTATACAATGTTTTTTTTCATTTGAAAATGCTTCTGTATCTATTCCCCATGTTAATGCACTTCATCGTTTAATTTCTTACATGTGTTCGTATGGATGTGACAAATTGTTGCACAGTTGTTTCGTATTTTTTGCACTATTTTTTTTGGAATTTCATTTTTATGATTTCTTTTCAAACTTCTTTCAACCCTTTATTGAGTATTTTACTTACTTCTGTAAGCCTTGTGTTGTACTTGTTGGTGCACAAGAAGTTTTTTCTTAAGTGAATGCAAAAAAATAATAATAAAAACCCTCAAGAAGGCGCGTTTATAAAAGAGATACTGATTGTTTCAAAATATCAAGACTTTTGGCACGATCTTTTGGACTATTCTACACCGGAAAGGGGCGACAGGCAATGAGTCATATGAGCGCATTTCCGTAATTTTTTTGTTAGATCACGTTAAGTAAAATGTCAATATCTCCCTTCCCTTGTCTCATTTTAACTCTATTTTAGTGAAATCAACTCCGCCTGGCGCATGTGCGGAAGCCCGGAAGGTTTCGGAATCCGAGAATCATCTATACTTATATAGTGCATCTTATTATATATTTAAATTGTGTTGTTTTACAAAAATGAATAATCTAATTTTAATCTGTATTTACTAGCTTTGTACTAAACAATGATTATATACTTAAAAATTGCACTTAAATTTATAAAAGAACGCAGTGCGAATCCAGGATTTGGGTCTGGGAGGGGCTGAGGTTATAGAAATTTTGTATCTTCGTGACGAAGGTGAAACCTCTTGGTCATACTTTCAATAATTTAATAAAAAATACAATGAAATAACTAGCAAAAAGATGTCTCCAATCGCGTCAATGCTATAAGTGGAATGATTAGAAAAGTAGAAAATTTTCGAGTCAAAAAGCAATGTCACGGTTTTATTACTTTTTTAAAGAGAAATTAAAAACAAATAGTTGCAGTGATTTTAAATAAAATCAAGAATTATGGTTTAGCTCTGGGCCCATAGCCCCCCTGGATTCGCCACTGAATATAGTTGTTGGAAACACATTGTTTAATACGATAGACAATAAAAATCTCCTCCAAACAAACGCACTCCTGCTGGAAGATTAACTTCACCCAACTTCCCTTAATTTTGCACACAAATTTAGGTTTTAAATACTATATAACTTGTTTTTCCATTATAATGTCTTATCTTTTGTGCGTCCCGCCAGCAATACTTTTGCGTACCCATAACTGGTCCGCCGCATACACCCAGGGGTACGCATACCACTTCGTGGGTTTTAGTTCAGCTAATATTTACGTTGCATTTTGCAGCAACACGAGGGCTATTTTGGGACGGACCTCGTAATTTGGAACCATGATCAGACGACGAAGGAGACACCCATCTCTCCAAACGTTCGCGCAGCACCCGCGGAAGGGCATTCGGCTCCGATGGATTTATCGTGCACCAGACCCGTTTACATGGTAGTTCTTGGATGGAATCGGGTTTCGAATCTGGAACCCTCTGGCCCCGAAGCCGAGACCTTACCACTAGGCCACCGCGGAGTACCACAGGGTTGGAACCTCTGTTATAGGTGATGACGCTGGACCATGTCATGTTAGGTTGAGTGATATCGACTTTTTCGGCAAAGAAATCCTATGTAATAAATGTATTAACCACTTAACTTAATAATTTTCTTCGCTATCTAATAAGATGCTTCCTTCTGTTTTGGAAAGCGGTTGTAGTTTTTATACATCTCAGAAGGCATAAAATATTTGAGATGTTTATGGATTCTAGGTAATTTTTGTGTCAAATTATAAAGATAATTAATGATTAAATATTTGTTTTAAGACCAAAAATGCGATAATTTGATGCACGAGTATTCTCGGGCCGTTAAGTTAAGCGGTTAAACAGCATAATCCCTGACATAAATCCAATCGAACATCTTTGGGACACTCTAGGGAGGTGTTGTCGGACCTTTACTACCTTCAGAAGTAATTCTACCTGGAAACACCATGAGTAGGTGGACGAGAAGTCCCCGCATATTTAAGCGGTTTTCCGCTCCTGGATTTTGGTAGAGTAACGTTGGGGGCTGAGTTACCCCTCACCGATGACGATATGTACCTCCTGCGGGGGGGGCCAGTGATGGTCGTTAGTAATCTGACCTCAGTATCATAGCTGCTACGGCGATCGTTCTTCAGGTGACCACGACACCAAGGCAGGGAGGGTGTGGCTCGACTTAAGTTTATCCTCGGAAATTAAAGGAATATGAGAAATTATTCCCCGATACTTGATAGTTTCATTGGTTCCATATCAATTATTAGATTACTTTTCATTTATAAGAGTTAGTAAATTGATTCTCACAGTCAGTAGTTTTAATCATTCAAGATAGTTGAATGGAAACTTGAAAATCAATTTTTCATACGACATTCGGCTTTCTTTTTCGTCTTAGAACAACCAAAAAATGAACAAAGTGGATTAAAGAGGGGGCGGACAAGATGTGTGTAGATGCCCCGGACGCCATTTTTTTTTGTGTGTGGGGGGAATATGGAGTCAAAACAGTACTGCGATTCTGACACTTTTAAAGCAAAATTTGATGGGCATAAAATAAATACTACATCCCTGGCGCTATTTACGCTTGTTAAGCCACTAATGAACACTGGGACAAAAAAAAAAACCAATCATTTTCCGGCGCCACTTGCCCTTGCTACGCCACTGATCATGGTGATAAAGCGTTAATGCGTTTACGTAATCCATTTGACCAATCTGAAGAAGAATTTATCAATTACTTTAGATTTTTTAAAAAGTTGTTAAATCTTTTATTGAATTTAAATAATTTAATCTAATAATTTAATAAGACAATCTAAAGTAATTAAATCTTTAAAAACAGTTAAATCTTTTACTACTCCATCAAGATAGTCAATAATGATAGCTGATAATTAGCTAAGATAAATTACATTTAAAGATTTAATTTCTTAACATTTTCTTATTAAATTAAATTATTAATTTAAATAAGGGTAACATTTTAACATTTTTTCAAATATTGAGTTTGGAATGACTTTCCTCATTCCGCATATATAATTACAATTTTTTTTTTATTTGGGTTTTAGTTCAAAGAAATTTGTCAAATATTTAAAAAGTAATTGCAAAATCTGGCAATAAAAGAATTTTTCTTCTTCCTTGATAAAGATATAATTTTTTTAATGTTGCGAAAACTTGCTGAATTTAATAACTTTTTTTCATGTTTTATTTTCTTATGTAATTCGAAAAATAAACAAATGGTTTATAATATTAATTTATAAGATTTATTCATGTTAAAAAAATTAGCATGGAAAAAAGTTTATTGCTTTTCCTCTCTCTAGAAAAATGGTAAAATTACATCAATATATTGAATAAAAGATTGCAATTTATGTTCTATAAATGTATAATATTATTGTAAATGTATATATTGTAAAAGATAAATGTTTTAACCCCCCCTTAACAATGGACTTATGAAAGCAAGAAAGATGCATTCTAATGCATCTTACAAGAGCAGAAGTTAAATCTTCCCACCTCTTTGCCTTGGTATCTTTTGAAAAGATGCGATGAACTTTACCACTTAAAATTTGTGGATATTTTTCAAAATAATCCAACATAAATTCGAATTGGGAAGCAAATGTACGCTTCGCCATAGTTCCTTTGGCGATTCAAAATTCGAACTGAATCTGAAACCATAACGATCGCTTGATTTGCTGCTCGCACAGCAGAAATACGTCACTTCCTAAAGTAAAGCGAGATGTTCGAAACGACCGAGGTATGAGAATTTGACCCCTTCTTTCGGCGAGTAAAAGCCATTAACGTCCCGCGGTCGAAAGGCGAAACGCTCCCAACCCAACCGGGGTACGAGAATAGACCCGTTAAGATCATTTTCTGGTGAAACACTGATTGGTTAATCTCTTTCTAAAATGACCATAAATAATAAATTGTTTTTCTCTTGCTGGTCCATGGCTGGTGAATCACTTCAACAACAATAAAAAGAATATATATAAAGCTGACTGAGCGCGTGAAGGAATTTTGAAGCATTTTTATAATTATTCAAACGAATAGTTATTGGTTAATTTGTTTTGTGAATGGCAGCATACTGTTTTTGATTTTCGAATGAAAAACAAGATCAAAGAACTGGTTTGATTTTGGCAAATTAAGTTTTGTTATTGAAGAAGAAACGTGGAAAACTTGTGGTGTTTGCAACAAAATATTGAAAATTCATCTTATTTGAAAATTCATTACCAAGTTCATATATGAGAGCGATATTGTCATTGTGAAATCTGACAACAGCAAATATCTCGGAAAAGTAACTTGAAAGATCATTAACGGAGTCTCGCGAAATGAAAAGTTGATGCATGCAATGTGTGTGGTAAAACGCTTTCAAGCAACTCGAGATTAATTTTGCATGAAATATTCCACATAATTTAAAGGCGAACGTGTGTGAAATAATCAAACCGAATTTATTCTAAAACGTCACATAGATTTTCATCACCTACTCGCACTGAAAGAAAAACTGCACGGTTGTGCCATCAGCAACAAAGCATTTTCACAAGAGAGTAACTTAACTATCTATTACTGTGCTCCTATAAAAGAGCGATTGCATGATTATAATGTGTCTGGTAAAGTATATTGGCTAAAGGACAGTGTGAAACAAAATTACCTCAAGCAAACTGAAAAAGAGCCTTATCCCTTGGAAATATGTGTTAAAAGAATTTTCCAAAAAGAGCGACATGAACCAACATTACCTCACTCATACAAAAGAGAAGCTTCATTCTTCTGAGGTACGTGGTAAAGCGTTTTCAAAACGGAATAGTGTGAATCGACATCACTTCATTCATACAAAAGAGAAGCCTCATTCTTGTGAAGTGTGTGGTAAAGCGTTTTCACAACGGAACAACTTGAATTTACGTTACCTCACTCATGCAAAAGAGAAGCCTCATTCTTTTGAGGTATGTGGTAAAGTGTTTTCAAGAAAGAGTAGTTTGAATCTACATTACCTCATTCATTCAAAAGAGAAGCCTCATTCTTGTGAGGTGTGTGGTAAAGCGTTTTCAAGAAAGAGTAGTTTGAATCTACATTACCTCATTCATACAAAAGAGAAGCCCCATTATTGTGAAGTGTGTGGTAAAGCGTTTTCAAGAAAGGACAATTTGAATGTACATTACCGCAAGCATAGAAAAGAGAAGCCTCAGTCTGGTGAGGCATTGGTAAAGCGTTTTCAATAAAGTATAGCTTAAATTTACATTACCTCACTCACATCAAAGAGGCACCACTTTCATGAGTCGTATAGTATATATTGTAGTGTTTTTACTTAAGAAAGTTTGTAATAACATTGCCTCTCGCTAACATAAGAGAAGTCGCATTCATTTGAGGTATGTGGTGCAGCGTTTCTCGAGAAAACAGAATTAAGCAGATATCACCAAAAGCATAGAAAATTATGGTTGTGCGTATATTACCTATTAAAGTGGATTGTTTTCTTCACTCTCCTTTATGAATCTTATTCTGCTAATATTATGCAAGAAATGCTAGAGTTTCTTGTTTCATACATATAAGAACAGTAGTTTAAAGTTTTGTCGCCAAATTTTTATTACTCTCAAGATAAACTCGGAGCAACTGTTGTTTAAGTAAAATATTTTGTACAAATCTTTGCGATTGAAATGAGTCGTTTTAGTTTTTGATCTAAGTATTTGCAGGTGCGGTATGCAAAGTTTTTCATGCAATTTTCTTGTATGCAATGTTAGAATATGTACTGCACACGATTTAATTGATTATTTTAGATATTTTCGTTTAAAAGTGAAAGCGCCTATATTCATCTTTATGAAGAACGTCACAAAAGTTTAAGAAATAATGCAAAAAAATCTTTTGAAAACATGTTTTTCGAATGTTTGTAAAAATTTGTCAATCCTTGCTCTATGGGTTTATAGAATTTTTGGAGTTTCTCTTTGTATTTTGGAACAAAATTAAGTCGTTTTTATAAAAATTCATTGATAAAATGTATTAATTTTATTAACATTAATCTTTAATAAGTATGTTAGGTATGAATTTTAGTACCGTTATATTTAGTTTATTCGTGTCCCGACTTGCATCTAAAATTTAACCCCTTTTTCTACTTCCGGAACCTTGGGATTTTAAGGTCTCTAGGGGTCAAGTTTGGATGGAAATCAGGCCCTTTACAGAAACAATTCCTGCTGCAGATTACTCCTGAGGAAGTCTGCCGGAAGGATTCATTTTTATTTCAAACTTTCATTCCAAAATTTCCGATTTTCACCTATGTTAATTATTGTTGTCATTGATGTTTTAGATGCAGTGGTATTTTGAGTGCTATAAACACAATGCACTTTTAATAGTTCAGTGTTTTGTTTAATAGAAATCGTACATCTTTACATCTTTTTTAAATGTTTTCATTGACCTTTTGTGTTTCTATCCCAATCTGGACCTTGAAATACATTTTTGCTAACAGAATTAAGGAATGTTCGTGTTATTAAAATGTATAAGTAAAGAATGTAAAATATCAACTTTATTTTAGTATTTTTTAAATTCGAGTTTTGCATTTATCCTTAAAATTGTTTACTAATTCAGTGTTCTTGAGGCATTATAAAGCAATTAGACCTAAGTGATTGTTATAAATAATGCACAGTGTTATTAATAGTTAGGAAGATTGAAACGACTCGAATTAACTTAATAACATTAGTAGGATTTATTTTTAATTTTTTATTCTATTCCCCTATTTTCATATAACACTATCAGTTCAACGTCAAAACAAAGCAAAACGACATTGAAATAATTTCGCTTTAATTTATGATGAAAGCTAATTGTTATCCATCGTGATAATCAACTGTTCAAATGGAAGACAATTTCAAAGCAACCCTTGTGCAGGGGTGATTGTGTTCCGGTATTATACTAGAAATACGGTATTTTCTTTATCCTTAATACCGGAATTCCGGTATTTTCTTTATCCTTAATACCGGAATTCCGGTATTTTCTGTTAAATCTATTTTTTTTTAAACTTAAGAGTACCAAAGACTCAAACTTCTAAGGATTCTCCGTAGTTTCTAGGCAATTTCGGCTTCTGCTACGGAAAATTTACGTTGGATTATGCTGAGAAATGATTTTTTTAGAAATTGCAATACCATAACTAAGAATAACTACCTCACTTGTGTTATAGAATGTTATTGAAAACTCATGAACTAAGACAAAATAAATTAAATTAATTTCTTATGTGAAAAAAGCTTATTAAAAATTGCAAGCAAAGGTTGAATCTACGCTGTAATGTATGAATACATGTCTGTTCCCTACATATAATTTTCCTGCTAAAACTTCAGGTATTTTTTCATGAAGCCACAATCACCCCGCTTAAGCTTATTTCAAAGAGATGAGTTTTATGAAATTAGGTTCACATGAAGATAAGTATAATCTCATGTCTGTAGCTGGATCAGGCTTATGGCGGTATTTGTTCTTAATACATGCGTAATACAATACGTTCATTCCACAAGTTCTGTATACGTGAAAAGCATTCAATATTTATTGTTTTAATACCGACTTGTCGGTACTTCTCTTTCTTTGCGACCCAGTAGGCTTTCGGGCTTGTTTTTATAGACAGCATTTTTCCTCACATTTTATAGACTTAAAATTTTGTGTATGTTTGCTGGCATATGCAATTATTTTCTTATTTTTTTTTCCTTTTCAATATTTGGAATTCAATCTTTTTATACTGTCTGTGCCCCTCAAGAACTGTCGTCGCCAAATTGTCTGGTTTACGGCGGTCGCCATAGCAACAGTTTATGCTATGGAAATCTATTTCGAATAGATGTAATCCAACGGAAGTCGAAGTTTTTTTTCTCTTTGCGCCAGTTTGCGGCGGAACACATTTGAATGAACGTCTATCTACTAGAAATGGATTCTTCCTACGATAATCTGTTTCTACAGCTACCGCCGTAAACTAAGCAATTTGGCGGCTTCAGTTCTTGTGGCGGACAGACAATAGATATATTTGAATCAGACCCTTTACTTGTGCATATTTTATGTGTTGTGTGATATTATGTGTATTTATGGGCTTTTAGATGTTTATTTATTGTTTTTTTTTTAATTTCTCCTCACCTTGTACCCCATTTTTCGTTATTATCCATTTTTTCGTGTAGATGTGACCATTTTTTTTACATTTATACAATTTTTAAAAAAAATTGAACGTGTTTCTGTATCTATTCCCCATGTTAATTCACTTCGTCGTTTAATTTCTTTCTTGTGTTGGTATGGATGTGACCCATTGTTGCACATTTGCTTCGTATTTTTTTGTGCACTATTCTTTTTGGAATTTGCATTTGCATGATTTCTTTTGAAACTTCCTTTAACCCTTTCTTGAGTATTTTACTTACTTCTGTAATCCTTGTGTTATACTTCTTGGTACAAAAGGAGTTATTTCTCAAGTGAATGCAAAAAAACCCTCAAGCAGGCTCGTTTATACAGGAGATAGTGATCGTTTCAAAATATCGACTTTGGGACGATTATACACCTTAAAGGCAATGAGTAAGATGAGCGCATTTCCGTAATTTTTTTTGTTTGGTCACGTTAATCTTCTAGCGGGAGCGCCTGCACAAGGACTTTTTACTTTCTCGTATTCGAAGTTATACAAAGAGAAAGTATTGTAATCGACAAAAAATTCGATCTCGAGATTTTGACGAATCTCCACGTTTTAGACCTCCCTGATTCCGAAAAACACTATTTTAGAATTATGTCTGTGTACTATTGTATGTCTGTGTGTCTGTGAACACGATAACTCTAAAACTATTAGAGCTACGGGGATGAAATTTGATATGTGGTCTTTAAACATAATTTGTAGCTTTCTATCAGATTTTGGACAAACTCCGTCAACGGGAAGTCTGTCTGTCTGTATGTCCGAAGTCATGTGAACACTATAACTAAAAAACTTGAATAGCTAGATGGATAAAATTTGGTACACAGTGTTATCGTCATGAATGTAGGTCAGTATAAAATTTTGGGTCAATCAAAGGGTTGACTGACTGTCGGTCTGTATAATTAATGGATTGGTTTCAATAGCAATCTCCATGCGCATGCGTACTGGAAGCAATCTTCTGTGAACGAGAAAGGTGCGAATTACATCAGTTTGTCCTTGAGACGACAAGAGTGAAACCTAGCAGTGTGCGATAGCTGCGTTTTAATCGGTACGCATCTCTTTGAATATCACTATAATGAAAAACCTTCTGATCGCCATTGGATTCTGGAAACAGTAGGTTCAAATTTTTTTAGCCAAGCGGGGGAAGGAGAAACGGCACCTTTTTGGGGAAGTATACGAGAAAGTTTAGGGTGGGGACACTCCCGCTGGTTTCTCAAGTGAATGCAGAAAAAAAAAACCTCAAGCAGGCGCGTTTATACAGGAGATACTGATCGTTTCAAAATGTCAAGACTTTTGGTACGATCTTTCGGACGATTCTATACCGGAAAGGGGCGACAGGCAGTGGGTAAGACGAGAGCATTTCCGTAGTTTTTTTTTTGTTAGCTCACTTTAATCTTTCATCGGGAGCGCCTGCACGAATTTTACGACAAACGGGTTTTTCATGCCCTATCCTCACATTCGGAGTCAAAACTGTCTAAAGGTAATTGCTATTCCTTCAGGCGACACTTCTCTTCAGGGTTAAATGTGTTTTTCCGAGTTTCGAGGTGCTTTCATACTAATTTATGCTTCTGTCGTAAAAAATACGACGCGCGCCCGCTCGTGTAATCTAAAAATATTTTTCACGTCTTAATGTTTCGGTTTGATTATTTTATATGAAGTGCGCATTACAGTGATTTATTATTTCATTTTGCATTGTCAAAGATATTTAATATGCAATTAGCCTGCCAATAATCCACCAAGTCGAAGAATTTTCTTGAAAAACCTCAGTCTTATGAAAACACCTCTCTACTCGATTCCAAAAAATCTTATAATCGCCATATGACATTATCATGCCTTTAAATCTAAATTATTCATCACAACCTAAAAAAGCTAGTGAACAGCAACCAGCATTGAGAAAAAGAGTTTGTGGTTTGAGTTTGAAAAAAATAAAATGATCATCAAAATCCATGAATTACAGTAGGTGTTATATATGATATACGTGTAAGCGTCACTCTCCGGCAAGAGTTCAATGTTTCGAATGCAGGGATAATGATAAGAAACTAAGAAGAAAGTTTTGTTGTACAATATTAGTTGGTCTTATACTATTTTTTTATTATATATGGCATAATACCTTCTTCAGAAAATTATGATAAATCTCATTATTTTCATAATCTAAAATCAGAGAATGCAATGTTAAAATTAATTTTCACTCTGGATGAAAGGATTTGCTTTTCTGATGTATCTTTTATTACAATAATGAAGTAACTTACAACTGCAAGGGCAAAAATGAAGAAACTTATTGTGTCGTAAAATGTACGACACGCGCCCGCTCTTGTAAAAATTTTGAGGGCGCCCGCTGGAAGGTTAAGTAAAATGTAAATATCACCTCTCCCATTCCTCATTTTACCGCTATTTTAATTGTTAGCTTTCCTACAAATACTGATTGCCAAAATGTTCTTTTTCATCAACTTTTTTATTCGAATCATGGTTATTGTTGGACGAGATCTAAATCAATCAGTAAAGCAAACCAGTTTGGGTTTATACTAAATAGATTCTATAAACGTCACATCTTTTACAGATATAAATAACGTTGGTAATAGTAATGTAGTAGTTGTATTAGAAATGACGAACTACCATCACATCGCCCTTCTGCTGACCCCGGCTATTTCGTAAGTATGTTTAATCGAGGATTAAATCGGTTGTATTTATATGTGCCTATGCTTATATTTTTATCATCTAATAAAGATGTCTATTTAAACTATTATTAGTCGTCGTCAATTATCTTGTCATTGTCATGAATGCATCTAAATACAAATTAAGTAAACTAATTGGGTTACTCTGTTTTATTAGATGTATTACAGATCGCGTTTCTTTGACAACCAACGGTAATACAAGATTAATGAAATCAACTCCGCCTGGCGCATACGCGGAAGTCCGGAAGGTTTCGGAATCCGACAATCATCTATAATTATATAGTGCATCTTATTACATATTTAAATCGTGTTGCTTTACAAAAATGGATAATCTGTAATTTTAATCTGTATTTACTAGCTTTATACTAAACAAAAATTATATACATCAAAATTGCACTTAAATTTATAAAAGACCGCAGTGGTGAATCCAGGATTTGGATCTGGGAGGGCCTGATGTCATAAAAATTTTGTATCTTCGTGACGAAGGTCACGGCTCATGTAAACCAAAACACTTTAACTTCACTCACCTGACAATTAGAATCAAAAAGAACAATACAATACTTTCGATAATTTAATAAAAAATACAATGAAATAACTAGCCAAAAAATGTCTCCAATCGTGTCAACGCTATAAGTGGAATGACTAGAAAAGTAGGAAAATGTTCGAGTCAAAAAGAAATATTATTTAAAAAAAGAAATTAAGAACAAACAGTTGCAGTGATTTTAAATAAAATCAAGAATTCTGGCTTAGCTCTGGGCCCATAGCCCCCCTGGGTTCGCCACTGAATATAGTTGTTGGAAACACATTGTTTAATACGATAGACAATAAAAATCTCCTCCAAACAAACGCACTCCTGCTGGAAGATTAACTTCACCCAACTTCCCTTCATTTTTCACTCGAATTTAGGTTTAAAATACTATATAACTTGTTTTTCCATTTTTTCCATTATAATGTCTTATCTTTTGTTCGTTCCGCCAGCAATATTTTTGCGTACCCATAACTGGTCCACCGCATACACCCAGGGGTACGCATACCACTTCTTGGGTTTTAGCTCAGCTAATATTTACGTCACATTTTGCAGCAACACGAGGGCTATTTTGGGACGGACCTCCTAATTTGGAACCATGATCCGACGACGAAGGAGACACCCATCTCTCCAAACGTTCACACCGCACCAGCGGGAGGACATTAGGCTCCAATGGACTTACCGTGCACCAGACCCGTTTACATGGTAGCTCTTGGATGGAATCGGGTTTCGCACTTGAAACCCTCTGGCCCCGAAGCCGAGACCTTACCACTTGGCTACCGCGGAATACCTCTGTTATAGGTGATGACGCTGGACCAAGTCATGTTAGGCTGAGTGATATCGACTTTTTCGGCAAAGAAATCTTATGAATGTATTAAACAACATAATCCCCGACATAAATCCAATCGAACATCTTTCGGACACTCTAGGGAGGTGTTGTCGGACGTCTACTGCCCTCAAAAGCAATTCCACCTGGATGCAACATGAATAGGTGGATGAGAAGTCCCCGCATAGGAAGCGGCTTTCCGCTCCTGGATTTTGGTAGAGTAATGGTGGGGGCTGAGTTACCCCTCACCGATGACGATATGTACCTACTGCGGGAGGGGCCAGTGATGGTCGTTAGTACTCTGACCTCAGTATCATAGCTGCTACAACGATCGTTCTTCAGGTGACAAGGACACCAAGGCAGGGAGGGTGTGGCTCGACTTAAGTTTATCCTCGGAAATTAAAGGAATATGAGAAATTATTCCCCGATACTTGATAGTTTCATTGGTTCCATATTAATTATTAGATTACTTTTCATTCAAAAGAGTTATTAAATTGATTCTCACAGTCAGTGCTTTCAATCATTGAAGATTGTTAAATGGAAACTTGAAAATCATTTTTTCATACGACATTCGGCTGTCTCTTTC
>BGPR01014600.1:0-38826 GCA_013235015.1 Araneus ventricosus
GAAAAATGGGAACTCTTCGAATATTTTTTGAAATCATCCCTAATTAATTAAAAAAGTAAAGAAACAAAATTTTGTATAAAATTGAAAATCATATAAAATGTCTTTTATTAATCCATACGTTTGTTATGAATGAAATAAAATAGCAAATCTATGTGAATAAAGCAGTGCTTTATGATTTAGCGAAAAACCTTTCTAAATTTATGAAGCAGAAATTTAAAAATGTTTGAAAATATAAAAATTATTTTTTAATTTAAGATTCTTTCTGATAATAAATATATATTAATACCAGATCAAGATCAGATTTGTGTTTAATTTATATCCAAATGTTTCAGAGGGGAAAAAGACATCTGTCATTTTTCAGCTGCTCCAAAAATTATACAGTCTCGAATTATTTGTTTTACTTGGAAAAAATGATAATCTTTTTTATCTTTCACATTGCCATGTTATGTTTATTAATCGTTTTACAAAAGGAAGTTGCATATTGTCCATGAAAAAGAATCTTCCTCCCCCTTCCTAACTTCTATCGTTTATATTTAGGAAATATTATTTATAACATAGAGGCTTGCATTATTTCTATTATTGGAAACACTGAATGGTGTCAGCAGTAATTTTCATAATTCTCTTCTATGAGCCAGTAATTATTCGAACCCTTTTTAAATGAATTTTGAAAATAATCATTGTACGATCTAGATTTCTCCCCTCTGAAAATACAAAACGGAAGCGGAGAAAGGATGCTGAATAAAAGGACCAGAACACAAATTTGAATGATATATTTTTCAATTCCATACAAACATTTCATTATGTTATTCAAAATATATGCAGGCTCTTTTGAGATCTTGTTTATTTTGGTCAATGAAAGAAGTCATTCAGTAGAAGGTTACGACGTCATCCTGCCTCGTCAGCTAATGAAATTGCCCGCAACGTTCCGGAGAAGCGTCGCGGGAGAAAGCCTGGCTAGAAGATAAATATCTTTCAAACTGACCACGGAAAAAATTAATTTAAAAAAACGGGAAAAGATATTTTAACCGTTCTTATTTAAATCTGACAGACCGTTGCAGTTATAAGCTGAAAAAAATTGAAAGTTGAACTAAACTGTTCAATTTTGCTGCGATTCTTTTTCCAATCACAAATTGCTGATTTGCCGATGCCAAATTCAGCAGCTAATTTCGTGGCTGATTCGCCTTGGTCTAAACGTGCTAGCAAATCTAATTAGTCTTTTAGTGAGCATACACTATGTTTCCGTTTATTTGAATATGAATTAAAACTAAACAATAAACTTAACGCGATCCACACAAAACAAGTGATTTCGATTTTACAGAAGAGAATGACGTGTCAGGGAGAAGCGTGTTCGTAAACGAATCTCTTCTTGAGTTCGCCGTACGATAAAATCACTTCATATAGGATTTCATCCATTATTATAATGAAAAGGGGAGGCATATTCTCTTTCTGTTGCTTTTGAATAAAAGAATTTAACAGATAGCAGTACTGAGAACTTATAACTTACATTTTTTTAGCAAACATTTTTTCTTTTTTATTTTTATCGGAATTTCGGGTAATCCGAATTTTTTGTAATCCCATCAGGCACCGGTCCCAATTAGTTCCGATTAGCGGGATTCTACTGTATTTAATTCTGTGCTAGTTTGACCAATATAATTAAGATTACATTCTTAACATTGAATTAAATAAATAACATTTTTAATCTTACAGAATGCCTCTAGATCTTCATTATCCATTTTTAATTGCCTCTCGCATGCTGAAGGACATGTCTTACATCTAGTATTACCACATTTCCTAGATTTTCTTAAATAATCCGAGCTCGAGCAAGTAACTTTTTATCCGTGGACACCCCCTGCTCAAAACATTCCACAGTGCCCCTTGTTAAACACGTGGTGGTGACAAGGTGATTGTGGTTAATTTTAATGATTTTGAATCTTTATTTAATTGCTAACCAGAAGAGCTTAAATTAAACAAAATCAATAATGAAATTAACAAATGCAATTTTTTGAATTTGGTAATTGAAATTTTGGATTCAGGTGTCTCTATTGGCATTTATGATAAAAGAATAGACTTTAATTTTAATATCATTACACTTTGTGACTTTCAAACTAATATTAACATTCAAATATCAAAAACATTATTTATTCTCAAATTAATAAAATAAAAAATATTTGTAATAACCATTCAACTTTCGTCACAGGTTTTGATAATTTAAATAATAATTTAAAAGAAAACGACAACCGAAATAAGTTCTTTAACTTAATTAAAAAAGGATTGAAGTTTTGTTTGGAAAAGGATATGCTTTGTTTCTGATTTGCTTCGATGGCTTTGTTTATACTGGTATTGTTGGCAGTAGGGAAAAAAATTATCTTTTCTTTCTTTATTGGATTTGTTAAAGAAGAATTTCTGAAGTTTTCTTATTTAAGAAAGTTTTTTCCTGCATTATTTCAATTATTGGATATATTCAGACCACAGAAGGAATACTATTTAGCAATTAAGTCATTCCCTTGACAGAAAATGTATTCATTTTAGAACTCCGATGGCGAGTGGCACACCATTCGAGTTCCCTTTCATTTTTTTCAATTTTATTTGTTTAATCTTAATGTGTTATAACTTTTTGAAGCATGATTTTTATTGTTTGATTATATTAATTAATTAATTGGTTAGTTGATTATAGACAATATTGTTAATGCAATGAATGGATGCTGCTGCGTTGCGCGCAAAAGGTATATTGTTATTGATATTGTTTACTTCTTCTGCTTCTTCTACAATTTCTTTATTGTATAATTAAAATTTCTTTCTTTTGTATTTTATTGGAATTTGCTGCATTTTTGTGCCATTCTGTTTAATGCAAAGTTTAATTTTTAATATCTCTTGTTAAATTATTTCACTTTTACTTACTTATTGACATAAATACTCATTTATTATTATTACATATTGTATTAATCGCTTATTTATAATCATTATTTATTACATTAATTACTTATTGTATTAATACTTACTTATTGTATATTATTATTAATAAGAAATTTTGTCTACAAACGTTGTTTCTTTTTTTAAAAAAAAAACCCGAAAACCGGTTATTTGTAAAAAAAAAGTTTATTTTGAGCGGTTTTGAAACCGGAGGTGAAAAAACCGGTTGTTTTTGCAATAACTGCCATCCATAACCGCTTACTATCATATCCAACCCCCAACCATAATTTAAGTTAGTTTAAAAGTGAAATGACTCGAATTAATAACATTTATACTCTTGATTTTACATTTTATTGCATTGTTACAAAAGTATTAATTCAATGTCAATGCAAATGAAATCAGTTTTGTAATTATTTCGTTTTAATTTATAAGGATAGCTAAAAATTACATTTCGTAACAATCAACTATTCAAGTGGTATCAACAGGTATTCAAGTGGAGAAATAAAATTCTCTAACTTTTTAATCCCTTATGTTTTCTTGTTACCGCCATTAACAACTTTGATTTCGAGTACCCCAAATGGTCTCTTGCGTACCCCCTGGGCATACTACAGGTTGGGAACCTCTGTCCAAGACCGATAGACAGTCAACCCCTATATATTAACTGGACCCAAATTTGATGCCAATCTACAAACTGTGGATAACAACAAATGCCAAACTTCATCCCATCCATCTAACTCAGGGTTTCCCAACCTTTCTTCTCTCGTGTACCCCTTGATTATTCTTTTTTATTTTCGCGTAACCCGTGGTATAATATCCGCCCTCTCCCTCCATCCCCAACCATCCGTATATGCAAAGAAACTTTTATCAATGGAATTAAGGACTTAGGTTAGCTTGAGAGTCAAATGGCTCGAATTAATAACGTTTGCAGAACTTATATTTTGATTTTACATTTTATTTCATTTTTACGATAGTATTAGTACCACGCCAAAATAAATGAAAGCAGTATTGCATTAATTTCGCATTAGCTTATTAGGACTGCTAAAAAGTACACTAGGGATGGGAAAAACCTATCGGTTTAAACCGAAAACCGTTTTTTTTTTGTGTTTCGGTTAACCGGTTTTTTCGGTTATTTTTTTTTCGTTATTTTTTTGTTAAATTAAATCCAATAACCGGGTAAAAAACCGGCAAAATCAGCTATCAGAAGATGGGCTCGATTTTAGGTTCGAGTAATGAAATTTTGAATTTCATCATCTTCCTCGAGGCGGTATATGATATTTTTCGGCTGTCGCAAAGTGAAATAAAACCTGTGTCTACAGTCCATTTTGTGAGTGCTTATTTAGGGAAGTCATTCATTTAACTTGAGACTTTGAGAATGTGTGTGAGAAATTTAAGCTAGAGACGAGCCTATTGTTGGTCATTTAATCGACGGAGTAAGCGGAACTGTGCGACTTATGAGTGTCATGTTTGTAAAGACACGCGTCTTTAAAACGACACTTGTGAAAGTGTGGGTTTTCTTCGATTGAAGGTTAGTTAAGAAACATTAAAATTACTCTTTGCAACACAAGTTAAATTATAATAACAGTACAGGTTATTGTGAGCTTTGCTCAAAACTTTAAAACAGTTCAACAACTAATTAGTGCTCTTTGCATGGGTACCAGAATAACATGTTGCAGCATAAATACAAAAATAGTATTATACGTACCCAAATAATAGAAAATAATAAATTTGAATTGAAAATAAAAATAAAAAATAAAAAATAAATACGAAATACGTACCCAATATATATTTTAGCAAAGATTTAAACAACTCGAGATTTTGACGAATCTCCACGTTTTAGACCTCCCTGAGTCCGAAAAACACAATTTTGGAATTATGCCTGTCTGTGTGTGTGTGTGTGTGACTGTGAACACGATAACTCGAAAACTATTAGAGATACAGGGATGAAATTTGGTATGTGGTCTTTAAACATAATTTGTAGGTTTCTATCAAATTTTGGACAATATCCGTCAAAGGGAAGTCTGTCTGTCTGTATGTTCGAGGTCATGCGAACGCTATAACTCAAAAACTTGAAAAGCCAGATGGAAAAAATTTGGTACACAGTTTTATTGTCATGAATGTAGGTCCATATAAAATTTTGGGCCAAATCCGTCAACGGGCTGACTGTCTGTCGGTCTGTATAATAGCATACTTGTTAACTCCATGCGCATGCGTAAATGCCTGTGCAAAGAAGGGATACTCCGAAAACTTGGCAGTTTGTCAAAAACCAATTCTGGCGGCGAGATTTTGTAAGGGAGCAAACATTTAGGGCGTCTCGTTTTACTTGCGTATTGGAAGCAACCTCTGGGCATGAGCAAGCTATTCAGCGAGCAAGTTATTCTCCTGTTTTCTTCTCCGCACGAGGAACTTGCATTGCTAGAGTTTGATAAAAAAAAAAATATTGCAAAGTTTTAATACATACGTACCTTTTTGAATATGATTCTTCACCTCAATATTTTACTAACACTATAATCAACAGTGAAAAACCTTCTGATTGTCATTGCATTCTGGGTTACAGTTGGTTCGAACTTTTTATCAACGCGGGGGGAAGGGAAATGACAAATGTTTGAAAAGTATACGAGAAAGTTTAGGGGAGGCCACTCCCGCTCGTTTTTATTAGAGTAAAAAAAAAATACTACCTACCCACTTCTTTCATGTTTTATTTTGCAATTCAGCTGCTCGATTCCAAAGTACAGGGTACATAGTGGTCCAGTTTCGGTTTGTAGCGCGACAAACATCGAAATTTCGAGGTCGGCAAATGGGTTTATTTTCTTTGGAGGTAGGTAGAGAACCGTTTGGAACCCTGAAAGCCATAAATGTTTTTGTATAAACATGTAGTCTTACGAGGTTTTACGGAGGTTAAAGAATGTCTTTCGAACACTTGAGTCGCGTTTCAGTGAGCCCTCGGATTTCGTTCTGTAAAGTCCTACATTGCTCTTTATCTGTCTAATTTTAGATTTTTCATGATGTCGTATTCCAGGGCAAATAAACGATACCGTTTTTAACACATCATTTTAATATTTTTCATATTTTTATACTATATTTTTAAAAGGCCCTTTTTTCACTAAATTTTTAAATTTAAAGTGAATTTAAAAAATTTGCACACCTTGAGACCACCTTAAATCATTTTTGCACTCTATAAAATGTCTTAAAATCAGCTCCGATAAACCCCGAATTTTTCATTTATTTTATTTTTTAATGTCATCTATGTCAGTGAAGAATTTTTACTTTTTGCTTCAATGACACAAAAATAAATATCTGGGTAAAAAAAACCCGTTGAAAGACTAAATTAACTTGTTCTAGCCTAGATGTTAATTAATAAAAATTCAATCGACATTAATTTGAAAATTTTATTAAAAATTATCGAATCTAAAGGGGCGGATACTCAATCTAAAATACATTGGAACTTTTTAAGAAATAAACGCTGAATGGATTCAAAAGTATTTTAAATCGATTTCAATATTTATTTCTGATTTAGTAGTTGACATTAACACACCTAAAACGCGAAATTTTGGAATAGTTCAGAACGCGATTTGAAATTTTAAAGACAGTCATTTTACTTCAGTGACAACCTCTCAAACGTTGTCTTCAGCTACAGCTCAGAGGACGATAAAATTAGGAAAACTTACCATAAATAGTTTTTCATAGATAACAAATAATGTAAAACACAAAATGAAAAGCGTTATCCTTATTATTACGCTTAAAAGTCAGTTATTAAAATATTTCCTAAATTCTTATATTATTTTTGTGAAAAATGCGGCAATTTTACTCTTAAAAGTAATTTTTTTAAAAATTTAATGGTATTATATAACATTTATATTATATTAACGAAATTCTTTTTTTAATCGTTTTGAAAGGCATTTGAATTTATCGAAAACTTATTTATTTATTTTGAAACTTATTAGATATATTTTAGCATTGCAAATATTTGGAAAATAAAAATAAAAAAAAATACCTTCCAGACTTTACTAAAATTTCAGAAATCTTATTTTTAAGATATTTCCTTCATTTGGTAAAATTTATCAGATATTTTTTATGTTCTATACAACTAATTATTAACTTTTCAGCAGATTACAACAGTTCCCTCCATAGAGAACAATGGTAACGAATTAAATAAATTAATACAAATCAAGAAATATCCAATCGATTGTTATGAAATTTCATAGGATACAACTGAAGTCTATTTTCTTTAAACTGTGCAAATTTCAAGTCTCTGCTGTGTTTAGTTTCGTCGCTATGATTTTTATCTCACTAGAAAACGAAACTGGACCACTGTGTGTTGGTAGTAACAGCTGCAAACATTTGGCCAGCTTTTAATGGTCCAACCTCGAAATTTTCACGGAAATTATTAGAAATCTTTAGATAAAAAAAGAGGGTGTAACATAAAAAATAGTGGGTAGAGCTTTCTCGATCAGGGCTGCTACTAGTTTAATGAAATCCTTATCTGCAAATTTCTAATGCTCATATTTCGTATTTGATCGTTGGGATTCATACGCTTAGTTTTTTTTCCCTATCTTGTGCTATATCTGCTATGTCCGTGGAGAGTAATGCGAGTGCAAATTTACGTTGAAATATATGCGTATTTATTGAAATCGTTGAATATTAAGACTAAATGTTTATTGCTATTTTTAGTTTTAAAATTATCATTTTCTCTTGATGTGCTCGTTTTTGAACCCAATGGGTTTTAGTTTTGGTATTGGGTAAAATGAATTTTTATTATGGTTCATCCATAAGGTTGCAATACGTATGTATATACGAGACTGTCATCGAGTTTCACTACTCAGTTCCGTACTGCGATCTGTCCCGTTTTCTTCCTGAACTCAGGCAGAGGAGACAGTTATATTTATGTGAAAGAAGAAAATAACATAATTAAGAAAGTAAAATCAACTTTAAAATCTGACTGATCAAGAAATGCATCTTTTTTATTATTCTACGTGTCCATTTAAAAATTCTTAAACTTTTTGATTTTTAACAGAGTAAAATAAACCAATACCTACCCACTTTTTTCATTTTTTCTTTATTTTACCCTTAAAAGTTCCGTATCAATGCTTAGAAATTATGGCAACCCCAGTTATAGTGTTCACATGTATGCCATTATACAGACCGACAAATTTTATCCATCTAGCTATTTAATGTTTGGAGATCATATGAACGCAGACAGACAGACTAATCGTGGGCGGATTTTGTCCAAAATTCGATAGAAACCAACAAATTATGTATAAAGATCACATATTAAATTTCATTCTTTTATCTCTACGTAATTAGTGTACGTAATTTTTTAACTTCTGGCCCACAGCTTTCCATAATCCATAGATAGTTTTAATCCTGCAACTGTAACTTTTTTAAAATAGTCCGAATGTGATACATCTGCTGATAAGAGTTATAAGAATTGATATAGGATGTTTGTAACATTTTTTTTCAGAATTCATTTTTAAATTTTAAAGTGGTGTGGAATGATTTTTGTTGCTAATATGCTACAAAGTTAATGAGGAAAAACGTTAAAATGTTGATCAATTTCAATTAATTAAAAATATAATTTAAATTCTGAAAAACCGTTTCTTTGTGAGCACCTGCTACCATGCAATTTGGTAGCTACAGAACGGTCTGCGGTTTTGGCGACAAGAAATTCAATAGATAGCATAATGTTTTTAGGCTGTCGTACTAAAATATTAAAAAAAATATTCTTGTTGAAATTTGCGATAACAAAAAGTGTTTTTATTCATTAAAGAAAATAACAGCAAGTATTTAATTTTTGGAACCTAAAATTTATTTTTGTACCAGCTTTGTTTCGTGTAGCACCGATTGGTATCACACAGTTTTATTTTCTGGAAGTATTATAAGATAAAATATTTAACAGTCAGAGATTCGGACGATTCACCGCAGTTCAGACCGACTGTTTTTTCAAATTCCGTACGTCTCTCTGCTAACACGATGACTCAAACCAACAAGGCGGATGAATGTTGGTTTAACGGTCGTTTTGGACGAAATTTGTCAATGGAAAGCCTGTCCGTATACCTGTGAACAAAATAACTGAACACGTTCACGCCGGCGCGTATCACCACTTGAATTCTTCATCAGGCGGTGTGTAGCACCAAAAATTTAGTAAGTTTAGTAACTAGAAAAAATTTCCAAATAGTTGAAAATTAACATAGAAATTTAAAGTATATTGATTGAAAAAGTAGGATTTATTTTATTTCAACTCAATAATATAAACATAACTTATTATATAAGTTCAATAATATAAACTATTTAATTTTAGTTTAAACAAAATTGTTTATTTATTTCTATGCAATTTTTGAAAAAAATTCAAACAAAGTGCTGGCAAAAACATGATAGCATTAGTAGTAAAAAAAGCAAGAGCAGCAATGGTTATCATTCAGGTAAAATTACTATTTTTATTACTTACTATACTATTATTTTTTACTTTAATTCGGCGTCGCTCTTAGAGCAGCCATCCATGAGAGAGAAACATGAATTGCAGCACTAGCGTGAAATTTTATCCAGCTAGCTCGATGCGCTTTTAAAGTAGTTTTATCACCAGTCGTTTAGATTCGTCTCAAATTTGGCAAGCAATCTGCCAAGGAAGAATGTGTACCACCTGGCGCAGAATGTGTACCACCTGGACATATTTAATGTACAACAAAAGTAATTTTAATGAAAAACAAATAGTTAATTTTTTTCGTAGTTCATTAATCTTTAGAACAGCGTATTAACTTTTTATGATAAACATACTAAATTTGGAAAATTGGAGCTTTAAAAGAAAACGTGCCATCGGTCCAATCCACGAAAATTGATTGCTAGATTGGAGCACATTATCTTAAAACACAATTGAAGCAAACTCTTTTTTTTTGTTTATGAAATTCACATCCATATACAATGCATGAACCCAAGTACGACATTTTTACGCACTGTCACTTCCTCTTTCCCTTTCCCCCCTCAAAAATGAAATAGATTTATCCTAAATTTTTTATAATTTTTGATCCAATACATGATGGCTTTAATGTCCTTTTAATGTTCTTTTGCTCTGACTTCTTCCAATTCCTGTTCATGACGACTTCTAGTGGTCATAAATTGCTTTCTGAGCTATTTCCTGTAATTTAAGGCGATAACCGCATTGATTTAAAAGATCCAGATTAGGTAACCGTTTGCGGTCCAATCTAGGCAACCTTTGGATAACAAGAAAAAAAATTCTCCGATTCTTAATTTGAAACTATTTTCATAAAATGATTATAGTTAGGGTTGCCATACATCCCGTATACACGGCACTGTCACCGTTTTTCACTACTCAATATTGATATTCAATTTTAGCATTTATTTGATTGAGGTAGAACGACGTATAAATGAAAGGACGTTAATGAAAGGATTCTAACAAGCAACCTAGAATATTATAAATGTGTGCAACTAATTTAAATTATTACTTTTAAATGAATTTGAAATATTTTTAAGACAGTATATTAGGTATAGCATTGAAAACAATTAAAATTTTAAACGTTTATCATAAAAGTGAAATAAATCATATCTTGAGCAGTAATTTACATAATTATTGCCAATTACATAAAGCGACGAGAAAAAGAATGCTATTCCTCCCCCATGCTTTTTAGGAAAAGTCCCCCCCCCTTAATAAGAACGGACACAGAGACTACGGAAGAATATACAGAGGACCGACACTATAGCGTTGCAAAATATCGTCTAATTTTTTTTATCATAAAAGTTTCTAAAACGTTTCAATATTTTTGAATAAGCATAGACTTAAAAATTTGCCGATAACATTCAATTGCGTGAGGTAATTTCTGTAAGAAAATCCTTAAATATTAGTTATTTTACGGTTATATCATTAAAAGGACAATTTACCGTCCGATTTACATTTCATATTCCATTGATGAACAGCTAATATTCACAACACAATTTCACTAGTATTTTTAGGATAAGTACTTGAAAGACAATTTTAATTTTTGAAAATATTCGATTTATTTTGGGACTAACTACACACTTATGATTCGATTGCTCTTATTTACAGTCAAGTTTTGAAGTTTCCAAGCTTCTAGAACCCGCCAGCTTAATAACGTTTAACTATCGTAGGCAATTTTGTTTAGTTATATTAACGTCCCGTTTTTGACACAATACGAGGGCTATTTTGTTGTGTTCTGCTTTTAAAAAGTCGTCTAAGATTTAAAAAACTCGATTTAAAAATTTTTCTATATTGGAATTTTGCATCTCTAATTTTATTGAAGTGTTGATAGAATACTAATTGGACTTCCTTGGAACTTTTATCAAATGTCCTATAGGTAGTCTTTCATATACTTCATTTAATTTTGTGAAGACGATTTAGTTTAGTTTAGTTATATTAACGTCCCGTTTTGAAGAAACACGAGGGCTATTTTGGGATATACCTCGTCATTTTGATCCACTCACGGTCGGTAGACGAGAACCGCGCCTGAGCTGGCACCCCCTCTCCATACTTCCGCACCACACCAGCGGGGGGACTTTTGACCCCCCCCACGTATGATTTAACGTGTAATATAGGAATCGGCTTTCGAACTTGGGACTAAGGATGGGAAAACCTATTGGTAATCTTAAAGTGGAAAGGCCAGATGATGTTTAATTAAATTTATAAATATCTTTTATTAAAATATTGATCATTTTTAAATATTAACTAATTTTTTTATTCATATGATACTTGAATTATAGCTATAATTTAATTTTTAAACAGTTAAATAAATATTTTCGTCCTAACTTTACAGAACCAGTTTGACCGGGAAAGAGAGAGCATTCCATTAATCTATTGAACGCATTAGGAAGATTGTCCGAAATTTGAAGTTTATTTCCCAATCGATCTCTAAAAGAATCGTACACCATTTTTTAAGTATTCAAGATATTAAAAAACATTTTTTATTTCCAATATTTTTAAGAGAATTATTATTCGGGTCCTGCATGCAAATTTAAATTAATAGCTGTAGCTATTCTTCATCACCATTAAAATCGTATTCAGCATTATTTTTTTCTTTTTTGTAAATAATTTTTTAAATTTATCAATTTCAAATTAAATTAACAATTTATAGATATTTAATTTAAAATATTAATCATTTTATGTAAAAAAATAACTGTCAATCCATATGATACTTAATTTAAATAATATCTGCTTCCATTAAAATAACATCTGCTTGCATTGAAGCCGAATCGTTTTCAGCGCGGGAAATAGTATTAATGCAGACGAAAATATTGACAAGACAATTCGAAAATAGAAATCGTTTGCTTTTAAAAGAAGCTTTACGTCTTTTCTATCTGATCTTCATTGCGATCCCAATTGTTAAATTGCGATGCGATTTAGACTTGCTTCTTGCTATTTATATTATTAAGAACGAATTTGTCATTTATAGTTTGATCATTTCAAGATTTATCGTTTCAATTTATTATTTGCTATTTATTTAAAGTGATG
Organism: Araneus ventricosus; assembly: GCA_013235015.1. NCBI lineage: Eukaryota > Metazoa > Arthropoda > Arachnida > Araneae > Araneidae > Araneus > Araneus ventricosus. The sequence goes on from BGPR01014600.1 coordinate 12,383, forward strand.
TTAAGTTATTTTTTTAATGTATAAATCAAAAATTTCTAGTTGTTATTTGACTCATTAAATAATAAGGAATTTTTTACAAAAAAGAATATTTTCTCTTGTATGGGAAAAAACACACCGAATTTTATGGAATGGTTTATACTGTTATATACCATAGTGATAAAGTTTTTATAATTTAAATTAACCAAATATTGGTAAAAAATATTTACAATACTAGATATTTTAGCACTGACTTCATTTATTCATATTTTATCTTACAATATTCGTCATCAGAAGTTGTTTTTATTTCATATGGTTTCCTCATGTTCTTAGATGTTCTAATGTTGACCTGAGAGCCATTATTCCTATAATTGCCTATATATCGTACCTGTTTCATATAATTTGTTAATAAAAGTTTGAAATTAGATTATGTTCAGATGTTTCATCTTTTTAATAATTTGCTTCTTTAGAAGTTCTTCTTATTTGATATTATTCATTAACATTCGTAGTGGTTTGAACTTATTTTAAAATACTAGCCATTTTTCATATAATTGGTTATATATCCTATAGAAGATGAAGTTCATCTTGAAATATATGCTCGCTTGTTGGCTCCTTAACTCATTTTATCTAAAGTAATGACAGAGTTCATATTAAGGGAAAAAATGAATGTACAAACAGTAATGGAGAGTTAAACTTTTTCGAAAAATAACTAAAATAACTTCGACCGTGTCGATAAAATTTTATGATGCAAAGACAAAATTATATCTTGCCAGCAGAAGTTAGAATAACTTCTACGATTCAACGATAATATGTATGCTATCACTTATTTCTTATATTTTTTTTCATGTAATTTGATATTAAGTGTTGTAACATAGACTTTATGTTTTCATACTTCATCTTTTAATAATTTTATTGAATAGGTGCTCTTATTTGATATGATTTATTTAAATTCAGAGATGTTCGAACTAATTTTGACCTCGGGGGCATTTTCTATATAATTTTTGCGCTATAGATCATTTCGTATATTAAAAAACGCGTTTAGATGTACTCACAGAGAAAAAGAATATTCTCTGTGGATGTACTAAAGGAAACGATCGGCATATACATACAAGGATATAGTTTACGGGCGAATAACGTAAAATCATTCTAATAAAAACAATTTTTCAATATTTCTGTTTAAAAAATCCAACCGGATGAAAGTTTATTTCAACTTAATTTAATTATTAGAATAAAAGCCAGTTTAAATTTATGCGCATCAGATGTTTGGTTAGCTAATTTTCATTTACTGATAATAGTTAATCAAGTATTGATGATCAGATCTGTTTTGACATCTGCTTTGTGTTTTTGTATTTTATTGTGATGCTATTTTGGTCAATGTTTCCAGACTGTTGATCTGAATTTGTGTTTAAAAACTCGTATCACCCGCACTCGTAAAAGAAGTTTCAAATGCTCTGGAAAGATCTCGTGGATAAAATCAAATGAGAACTTTTGTTAAAAATTAAATTCCCTACGATCGCTTTAGTTTAATCTTTTTGACTTTCTCGTTTATGAAGAGAAAACATTATAGCCTCTAAAAATTCGACCTCCAGATGTTTGTGAATCTCCCTTTCAGACCTCCTTCTTATTTCATAAGATTTATCCGCTTTCGTCTAATTTGGTCCCAAAATCCATTTTTCATGTAAATACTTCTATGAAATATAGTTTTCATATTATTGCTGAAAGTTTTCCTATTTTATCTTTTAACCCTTTGCACTCCGAAAGATAAGATGTATAATTATATACACGTGTGAGTGTAAGGATTAATTTAGTTCTTTAGGGAGCCGAAAAATATTATTATTAAATTATTTCGATTCTAAAAATTAATCTGTGTGTTTTTGCTATTGTTTTTATAATAAGCGCTATCCAACAAGAATGTGTAAAAGATGCATTCACAATTTTGGAATTATGTCTCTGTGTGTGTGAAAACATCTCTAAAACGGTTAGAGCTAGAGGGATGAAATTTGGTATTAGATCTTGGTAATTGTAGGTTATAAATTGTAGGCTTCTATCATTTTGGACAAAATCTGTCTACGGGAAGTAAATCTGTCTGTCCGTATTCTTAGTGAAAATAGATATCTTCACTGCCTTTTCAAACTGGATTGCATTTTAACTTTCTTTTACATTGTAAAAGCTAATTTTTACAAACTTAATATGCCCACTCAAAAGTTAAAAGATTAAATGAGTTCTGAAAATCACTGGAAAAGTTGGAACTGTTGTCGTCAATTACTACCAAGTATGTTGCGTTCATGATCTCTGAATCATGGAAATTATTCCTTCTTCATATCCCTGCAATTTTAATTATTGTTTTTTTCAAAACGCACATTGAATCGATTCTTCTTCTGGTTCTCAAAAATGTCCTTATTATCCTTCAAAATAGTTGATTTATTTATTACATTTTTGATAGAATTGTATTTTTACCGATGCATAATTTGATAGTATCGCTCCAAAAAAATAGCGTTAGGAACAATCAAGCGGTGGAAATGCACTTTTCAAAAAAGACTTCCACAATTTTGTCTATCAATGTATATAATTAAATAGAGGTTAATTTGTGAATAAATATTGAAAGAGGAATTTGCATTCTGCGATCCGATGCCCAAAATTTAAATACATGCATCTGGATTCTAAACTGTACTGTGAAGGGTTTATCTGGATGAAGTTCCATTTACGTGTGTTACGGATTCTTCCCAGATGGCGCTTTTGTGCATCTTGTGGCAACGGCTTCCTCCGCCATCTGAGTCAGATTGCGTGGCAGGCATGGAAACGGAAGGAAAGGCTTAAATGGAAAGTGCCGGGAAGTTTTACTATAATCTTGTAAATAGTGTAAATAACTTATAATGTCATATCTTCCTATATTTATTATTTACTCATAATAAATAATATGAAAAGGCACTCATTGGAATTTCATTTGCACCACTGAATCTCAGAAGCTATATGGTGCAAAATCGCCTGGGAAACTCGATATTGGATATTGGATTAACCTTTGCAGGGTAAGGTCTTTTGATATTTAAAATCATGGATAAGATGTCAAAAGTAATTGAAAAAAGGAGCAGTGTTCGTAGCAGCATTACGAAACTGGTAAAAAGAGTTCAAGCTTTAGGTGAAGAGACTGAGGATTTAAACTCTCTTTCTGAGTTGCTTGAACTTATCGAAACTAAGGAAGAAATTCTGAAAAAGTATGATTCAGAGGTCGAAGACCTTATAACTGATCTTGAAAAATTCAAAGTTGAATTAAAAGGGTCAGAGGAATATGATGATAAAATTTTGAGTGCTAAAATAAAATTGAAAAGTAAACTGAAAACATTTACGGAAAAAACTGTTCAGGAATCCCATCCAATCCTAAACAAATCTAATATATCGGAAAATGCTGCTTCGGCTTTAAAACTGCCGAAATTAGAAATTCCGCGATTTTCTGGTGATTCCAATTTCATGGAATTCTTTGGCTGTTTTGACAGCGCAATTGGTTCAAACGATTCTCTTTCTAAAATAGAGAAATTTCAGTATTTAAAGTCGCTGCTTTCTCCCCCCGCGTATAATGTTGTTGCTGGTTTTGAACTAAATGAGAAAAACTACGATTCTTGTCTTGAACTCTTAAAACAGCGTTATGGGCGTACAGATTTCATTATAAATTCTTATATGTCCAAATTACTAAATTTAGAACCGGTAAGAAATTCATCTCATGTTAAAAGTTTGCGTAGATTGTATGATGAAATAGAAGTAAACATAAGAAATTTAAGAGCTCTAAATGTTACGGAGGGTTCCTATGGTCATTTATTGAATCCCTTATTATTGAAATTATTACCCCAAGATTTGATTTTGGATTTTCACAGAAAGCGAAGTAAAGATAAAAATTGTGAAGTTTCGGAAATAATGACTTTTTTGAGGAATGAAGTGGAATCGAGGGAAATTTGTGAATCTGTTACGAGTAATCCTAAAAGTTCTGAAACTAAACGCACTTTTTCTCAAAATTGTCAAAACTTCCAAACCTATCAAAGAAATTATTCAAAGCCTAAAAATGTATCTACCGCTGCGACATTACATACGCAGGTTAAAAGTATTTGCATATTCTGTGATTCCGCAAATTGTCACGATACCGTAAATTGCAAAGTTTTGGATATTGAGCAAAAAATAAATAAACTTAAGGTTGAACGAAGGTGCTGGAATTGTTTTAAAAAAACCATATGAGTAGATCCTGTAAATCAGGTGTTGTTTGCAAAAGATGTTTTTCTAAATTTCACCATGAATCAGTCTGTAGAAAAAATATTAAACCCATTAACTCTGCGATAAACGCTTCTGACAGGCAAACTGAAAGCGAAAGTAATTCGAATAATTCTTCCTTGGTATCAAATAAAAATGTAGATAATATTTCAGTATCTCATAATAATGTTAGTGCGAAAAATAAAGCATTTTTACAGACGTGTTCGATTTATGCATGTTCGGATAAAAGATCTGCTTTAACGAACGCCATCTTGGACAATGCTTCTCACAAAAGTTTTATCTCGGCGAAATTAGTTAAAGCATTGAATCTAAAAGTAATACGTTTCGAAGAACTAGCTATATATTCTTTTGGTCAAACCACAGCTCATAAAAAACGGTATCCTGTAGTATGTTTGCAATTACAGAGTCGACATGACAGTTCAAAGGTTTATAAGCTCGAAGCTCTGGTAATAGAAATTATATCAAATTTGTCCTTGAATAACCCAGATCTTTCTACGTTGCGCAAGTTAAAAGAGAAAAATATTCAACTTGCTGACTCATTCGAAAATGAGATTCCAGTCGATATTCTTGTAGGTAGTGATTCATTTTGGGATATTGTTTATGATGAAAAAATAAGAGTAACTGATAACATCTGGTTAATTAATTCTTGCTTCGGCTGGCTGTTAGGTGGGGTAGGAAAAGGAAATAATTCTGATGAGAGCTGTCAGAATGTATGTTTAGTAATGGATTCATCTTCTATTTTATTTGATTTAAGTAAATTTTGGGAAATAGAGGAATTCCCTAATGAAACTCGAGGTCTTTCTGAGAGGGATGATCAATTGATAAGGAACTTTGAAAATAATTTAGAATTTAACGGACAGCGGTATGTTTGTAAATTAATGTGGAAGGAAAATATGGGACCCCCAGTTGGATTGGATTCTAATTATGAAGTTGCGAAAAAGCGTTTTAATTCTTTATGCAATAAATTAAATAAAAATCCCGAAATTTCAGACCAGTATAAACAAATTGTTAAGGATCAATTAGAAAGTAATATTGTGGGGAAATGTGTAAATGAGGATATAAAATCAGGATATTATATGCCTCACAGAGCGGTAATCCGCGATAATAAAATTACGTCTCAAGTTCGAATTGTGTATGATTGTAGTAGTAAGGCAAATGAAGATAAAAAATCTTTGAATGATTCGCTTGAAACGGGGGTTAATCTTTATGTAAATATATTGGATGCGATACTTAAATTTCGGGAGAATCAAGTTGCGTTTTGTGGAGATTTAGAAAAGGCATTTCTTATGATAGAGATTGCAGAGGAAGATAGAAAGTATTTAAAATTTTTGTGGTTTCCGAATGATACAGTTAATTCAACACAAACATTTCAACTTAATCGTCTTCCCTTTGGGTTAACCACCTCTCCCTTTGCTTTGGCTTGTGTTTTAAAATTTCATATAAAGAAATTTAAGGATGATTATCCCAAATGTTACGAAATGTTAAATTCCTTATACGTTGACGACTTGTATTATGGGGCAGAAACCGCTCAGGATGCTTATCAGTTAACTTCATCGGCTATAGAAATATTACGCTCCGCTGGATTTAATTTGAGGAAATTAAGGACTAACTGTTCCGAACTAAATAAACTTTGGTGTGAAAATGGGTATGAGGAAAATACCGATCATGGACAAGGATCAGGTTTCTTGGGATTAAATTGGGATCCAATTGAGGATAAAATCAAGTTAAATTTAAGAGATGTTAGGAATTCCTTGGAATCTGGAATCGCCAATGGAACTACCAAGCGACATGTACTGAGAATAATATCTCAGATTTTCGATCCTTGCGGACTAATTAGTCCATTTGTAATCACGGTTAAGATCCTTATGCAAGAATTATGGGAAAAGGGCCTTAAATGGGATGAACAGTTACCAAGTGGTTTAGAGGAAAAATGGAGAACTTGGTGTTCAGAGCTTGCTCATATCGATAATTTGCAGATTGAGCGTAAACTATTCTCAAATGCAGGAATGAGTGAAATTTCGCTTCACGTCTTCTGTGACGCCAGTCCTAAGGCTTATGGGGCTGTGGCGTACTTTCGATACATCACAGAAGGAAGAGTTAAAGTGAGCTTTATTATTTCTAAAAGTAAGGTTGCTCCTTTAAAGACCTTGACCCTAGCAAGATTGGAGCTGATGGCAGCACTCATCGCTGCTCGCTTAGCAAAATACTTACTGAACACTTTTCCATCTTTGACTAAGGAAATATTTTTATGGAGTGACTCTAAAATAGTCCTCCATTGGCTGAAAGGATCATCGAAAATTTGGAAACCCTTTGTTTCCAATAGAGTGGCTCAGGTGCAGTTACTAACTCCTCCAAACTGTTGGAACCACTGTAGTGGCTCCGAAAATCCTGCCGACTTTACTACAAGAGGAGAATCAACGAGAAAATTCCTGACGAGTTCTCTCTGGTGGATGGGACCAGCCTGGTTGTCTCAGCCGGTACAGTCATGGCCTGTGCAATGTTTGCCAAATCCCCCTGATGGAATGTGTGGTGAAGAGGTAATTGCATCGGAGCGACGGCGTACTGCCATAGTTAATACAATGGTAACTACTACCAATGATGATAACTGTATTTCTGGCTGTATTGACATTGATAAATACAGCAACCTTGGTAAACTTTTACGTGTTACAGCTTGGGTGAGAAGGTTTGTTCACAATGCCAAACCTGGTCCCTTAAAATTAAGTGGACCTCTTTGTGCTTCGGAACTTCAGGAAGCCTTGTATTCTTGGATCAAGGCTACTCAACTGAAACATTTTGGACGTGAACTTAAGCAACTTCTCTCCAAGGGTATTATCTCTAAGGATTCATCTATATATAATTTGAATCCCGAACTTGATGATAACCAATTACTACAATTAAAGGGTCGTTTAGAGTTCTCTAATGAGGAAGTGAGGGCCAAACATCCTTGGCTTCTTCCAACAAAAGATAAATTTGTGAAATTACTCATATTGGATGCTCATGTAAGAATGTGTCATTTAGGTGTTGATGGTACACTAACGCAGTTGCGAGAACAATTCTGGATTATCAAAGGTAGACAATTTGTTAAAAATGTCCTCAATGACTGTATTATATGCAGACGTTATAAGGAAAGGTAAAAACTGGAACTCAGGTGGTAGCTCCTCTACCTCCTGACAGAATTCAAGAACATTCTCCTTTTGATGTATCCGGTGTGGACTTTGCTGGACCTTTTTATGTCAATGATTCTAATACTAAATGCTATTTAATAATATTTACATGTGCTGTTATAAGAGCTGTTCATTTAGAATTAGTTCCTAATATGAGTACTGATTCCTTTTTATTAGCTTTTAGACAATTCATTTCTCGTAGAGGTTTATGTTCTGTATTATATTCTGATAATGCAAAGACTTTTAAAAAAGCGAATAGTGAATTGAGAAAATGGTGGAAATATATTAATAATCCTGAAGTTAAAAAAGTGTTTGCTTCCAAAGGAGTTGTTTGGAAATTTATTGTTGAACGGAGTCCATGGTGGGGAGGTTTCTGGGAAAGACAGATACGTACGATTAAAACTTGCTTAAAGAAAATTATTGGTAAATCATCTCTTTCTATTAAGGAATTGGAAACTGTATTCTCAGAAATCGAAGCTATTATTAATTCTAGACCTATTACGTATCTGTACAATGAACCCTCCGAACCTTCTCCACTCACTCCTTCTCATTTTCTAGTAGGGAAAAGATTAATGTCTTTACCTGTTGTACAACCTAAAATCGAGGAGTTAAGCATAAATAGAAATTCTTTGGAGAAAAGGTTTAAATACCAACAAACACTTATGAATCATTTCTGGAATAGGTGGAAGAAAGAATATTTACTTAATTTGCGATCTGCTTATATCTCTACACAGCCAGGTAAGATTATTTCATTTAAGGTAAATGATATTGTTTTGATAAATGATGAGCGTTATCCTAGAAATATGTGGATGATGGGAAGGATTTTGGAACTATGTCCTGGACGAGACGGAAAAGTTCGTTCTCTTCTGATCAAAACTCCTAAAGGGAATATAAAACGCTCAGTACAACTTGTTAGTAATCTTGAAATTAATCCTTAATTATGCAAGTTTAATTGAAATGCAAATTATTAATTTCTTTCTGAGGTATACATCACATAATATTTATGTTTATATATTTGAAATCTAAATCATTGAATGTTTCCTTTATTGCAAGAAAATTTTGTATCGAAATGTTTGATTTTTGTATTTGATATTCTTTGTATTTCTTCATGTATATGTTTTTTTATTGGAATAAGGTAAGTGAACTTATGTAAGTTCAGGTGGGGAGTGTTACGGATTCTTCCCAGATGGCGCTTTTGTGCATCTTGTGGCAACGGCTTCCTCCGCCATCTGAGTCAGATTGCGTGGCAGGCATGGAAACGGAAGGAAAGGCTTAAATGGAAAGTGCCGGGAAGTTTTACTATAATCTTGTAAATAGTGTAAATAACTTATAATGTCATATCTTCCTATATTTATTATTTACTCATAATAAATAATATGAAAAGGCACTCATTGGAATTTCATTTGCACCACTGAATCTCAGATGCTATAACGTGTAACATATTAAAGCGCAGTAAAAAATTATTTACTACAAATACTCATATTTCCTCTAATATTCAAAGTATTAACTTCGAAGTTTAATTTAATGCTTCGCAAACATACTGTCACGTATCCTGAAAGTTTCGTATAATTTGATTGAAAACTCTGTATGTTATAAGCAGAAAACATGCTGAAAAATTTTGGGATTTTTAAAGAAAACCTTTATACAGACGGTATTTACAGATTTTTAGAAAGATTTCGATAAAGAATTTTAAAAAAGTAAATGTTTTGGAGTAAAAAATTCTTGCAACAGCTTATTATTTGAGAGAAATATCGTTTGTGTGTGTGTGCTACTTTTAAATTTATTCTTCTTTCAAAATGTCACATGTAAACCAGCTGGATTGAAGAATATTTTTTTGCGCTTTCCGAAGAGAAATGTTCCTATTCCATAATTCAAAAAGGTTGTGAAATGCATGGTATTATATTTTCTAAGTGAAAAATAAATAAAATTCTTAAGCGGAAAGAGAAAAAACGTCAATCATTACTTCTACATGGAAAGAAGACTCCAAACGAATACGCGAAAAAAGGCACATACTGTTTCAAATACTTTTTAAAGTGAATTCGCTGGCAACAAGATAAAATATGCCAACCCAGAAATAAATTGCAAAGTCTTTAAATACATCTGTAAGCAGCAATAAATGAAATAGTAAGCCAAGATTTACAACTTAAAAAAGCTAAAAAACGTAATGTTCACCAGCTTTCGCCGAGGCATGTGGCTCAACGTCGAACAGTTTGTAGAACCTGTATGAAAACTATTTAACAGGAGATAAATGGAAATACATTGTAACCCTTGATAAAACATGGGTTCACCTAAATGACTGCAACAAAAATAGGTCTATTTACTACCGAAAACGAAGAGAAAAAATGTAAAAACCTGGTTCCGTCAATGCAAAGAGAGTTTCAGCAAGGGGTTTATGATTGTCGCAGGGTTCTCCTAAAATTGTTGTAAAGTTTAGTTAAATCACTAAAAGTCTATTAGAACATTTATTTGTTGAATTCTAAAAAGGAGTAAAAATTAGATTGTATTGTTGTGAAGTTTAGTTAAATCACTAAAAGACAATTAGAATATTTAACTGTTAAATGCTAAAAAGGAGGGAAGTTAAACTGTATTATTGTAAGGTTTAATTAAATTATGTAAAGCTTAATTGAAATATTTTTATTTATAAAATTCAAATTGACTGTTGGAATTCTAGAAGATGTGTGTCGTAAATTAACTACACAGCCGTGTAGTTAATTTACGACATCCTTTATCCTTTGATTACTAAAAAAAAAGAAAAAAAATGATAAAAAAAAAGTCTGATACGCAGCCATGATTTATATAAATTAATTATTTCTCTTATATTTTTCATTATTAATTCTTCTTATTATTTTTCATTTTTTTTATTCATCCGAAATCAATTATCTTATTCTTTTATTATTCAAAAAAAATATTATTAAGGAAAATTTTTAATTCTGTTTAAGTGAAAGTTCAGTAAGGATAGGCCTCGAAACAGAGTGCAATGAACCTTTGCAGCAGAATAGATTTCCCGCCTTTAAGCCTAGCTCGCCTCCCACCTTGCGAAGCTTCAGAAAAAACACAAGCCCGAGATATTTTCCTCTCCACTTTTAAAAACAGCCGTGGGTGTCCTTTTTTAGAAATTGTCTGTAAAATTCTGATTCACACGTATTTTCTGCAGCTGCATTCAGTAGTTGAGAAACCTTTGACCTTTTTTTGGGGCTCAGTTTAATTCTGGGCATCCAAACAATCCTGAGAGACATTCTTTCCTTTTGAGGTAAAACACTGCCGCTGAGAAAAATTCATATTGGAATCCTTATCGGCTTTAGCCCTGACAGAATTATGTGTTTTTTTTTCACCCTAGATTGCAGTCCAGAGATCCCTTTCAAAAACTTATGACGCGAGGGAGCACATGTTATTTCTTCACCTTTGACCTGATGCGTTTCGTGTGGGGTTTTCTGGTTAACAGCTATCAACACTTCAATAATCTTTTTTTTTTCGCTGAAGAAAGTTCAGAGACCACGTGGGATGTTGCTAAAACATGCCTTGGGAATTAACCGCGATTGGACAAAGGGGTATGGGGGCGTGAATTAATCTAAGGGGTTGCATGATTTTGAAAACTTTTAACCAATGATGACTTAATAAGTTGACTACTTGGCGTAAATGCCATCGCCAAGTGCGAGTTTAAAAAGAGGTGTTTAAAAATTTTGAGGGGACTGGTCTGGTCTTGTCTTGACTTGACTTTAATTGACGTGACGGGAAAAATTAATAAAGATGATAGGAAAATGGTGAGAAGGCTGAGTGGGATGATTTTTTTGGAAGAGGAAGGAGAACGTCCTCTGAACCCCTTTAAAGGATTCTCCAGGCATTAGAGGCCTAAGTGACATCGGAGAAAAGATTTTAGGATAAACCCCTGCCTTCAAACGGAACTCAAAAAGTGTGAAAATCTCATCGGAGAAAATCTGTCGCTAGCCGGTTTTTAAAGGGTTATCTCCCTGTTGTCAGTGGCCTGCGTTCGGGCAAAAACAAGCGGCCAAAGTCTTCTTCATTATTTCACCCCGTATTGATCCTGTTGGAGAACTGCAGATTTGTGAGAAGGAAAAGATGCCATTCATGCACGAGAACCATAAAAAGCCGATATCGTGTGTTCCAGACCACAACTCCCGAGAAAATGCTTGCAAAAACCGCAAGCAAACCTGTTTCCAGTAACATTGCCGAATTCGGTGTTGCAACCATCAAGAACATTCTGAACTGTCCGTCAGCATCTTACGAATAAAGTTCCCGAAAACTAAGAGAAATGAATGAGTAATTTACAAAATCCGATACACACACAGAACTAAATTCCCAAAATTTTTGCTGACTGTTGGCCGCCTAAAAATTGTGAAATGAAGAAGAAGGAATCGAATCTTCCAGCGGTCAACTTCATTAACCCTCATTTTATATTCTGAGAAGCTAAATTAAACTTAATAAGCTGATAAATGTAATGTATAAACTTTAAACATCAAATGAATTTAATTTGTAACATTTATAGGTTATAGTCTTAGACATCAAAATTATTAATTTTAAGAAGAAAAGGAAAATTTAGGATATTCAAGAATTGTGATGAGGATGAAAATATTTAATTTAAAATAAATTATCATGTTGGATATTTATGATGAAATAAGAATTAATAGGTTATAGCTAAACTTTATATTACATGCTGTTTTGAATTTGTAATTATATTGATTGTCTAAGCAAATCCATAGAAGTTATTTTATAATTTTCAAACATAGAACATCTAAGTTATTTATAAAAAAAAATGTTTTTTTTAAATGATCTGACATCAGTAAGTGTGCATCTTTGCTACAAATAAATCAAATGTATGTTGTTTAAAAGTAGTGGTAACATTTGCTTCCATATGAATAATTTAGTTGTTATAATGAATTGAGTTATATATATATTTAGTAAAAATATATGTAATTGGCTGAGTAAAATTTTAACATTTATAGGGAGATATTTCTATTAATTTTAAATATCCATTAGAAAATTATATTGGAGATGGCCATTCATATAATTCAAAAGAAATGATAAAATTGCTATTTTAGTAATTGAATAGGCAGCTAATCATTAATGAACTTTTAATTAAGAAATATCTGTTTGAGAAAGGGTCGACCCTAATACTGATGTGGATGTCAAGCATTGAAAATTCTTGTATGTGTGTCGATATTATTTGTGTATGTGCAAAAAGGTAACTTAATAAATTAATTAGGTTTAAAATTTGGCTTTATTTTCCTTGTCAATATGTAAGCACTGAGAAAGAAATGAGATTTAGGGTTATTGCAGGTTTTAGACTTTTCTATAATTTAACACAACGCATTAGGTTAATCACTTTCTAATTTATATTTTTGTAATTATGAATGTTATTAAGGGATATTTGAGATTTGAAATAGAAGTTAAGTTGAAAATGCATCTTATGCCTGTTGCTAAGAATTTCATTAAGTGGTGATATTAAATGGTGGTTTGTGAATTTGTTTGATATTAATTGATATATGATTGATTGGTTATGAGATTGATATTGGTTATGAGATTTTAAGATTACTGATTTGTATGATATTCACCGTGAGATTAAATAGCAGTAAATTTTGAGCTAATTAAGCAACAGGTGTTGTAACATTCTAAACTACTGAAACTTCTAATTTTTGTATGAGTAAGTGTGATGAGTGTAAGTGAGTCTAATTTTAGTGAGTAAGTTAAGATTCTTAAATTTTTTAATCTAACGATTTGTTTAGTAATACTTAAATGCTCTTAAATCAATCAAAGGATCTCTAGAATTTTAATTTGGATATGCTTAAGCAATTTGAGGATGTGTGAAATACGTTCTTGAGATATTATAGAGGAGTATATGATTTTGGATATGGTATAGATGTAAACAATCTATCTATTAATTCTTAGAAATAAAAATCAAAGAAAAACTATCACAACAAAATGGGAAATTAAAAATAAGAAGAATGGAAAAAATATTAAAATAAACTCAACGTGTTATTATCAAGAAAAAGTTTTACGTCCGATATTTACAGAAGAAATTCCATTTCTTTATCTCAATGACTTTTAGAGAGTTATACTTCATCAAGACAAAGCTACAAGTCGTACTTCGAAAAGTACCACAACATTCCTTGTAGTGGAAATTCCTTTAAGAATGGTACAAGTATTGCATTTATACCTTTTTCAACATATTCCTACGAAGTTCCCTGACTTTTCACCTATGGACTATTGTGCATTTGGTCTGTTGAAATGAGATCTTTCTAAACGCAAATCGAATACTGTTGATCGACTCTGGAAAGTAGTAGAAGAGGAATGGAAATCAATACTCCTGGGAATTTTACGAAAAGCCCTTTTATCATGGAAATCACGATACAGACTTGTAGTCCAGAAAAAGGGCTATCAGATCGAACATTTAAAGAATTGTCTTTACATTTTAAACATTAATTAAACGGCCCCAAAACTGTTCTAAAAATGTGTGAAAACCTCTGTATCTTTCCAAAAATGTATGCTATTTTTTGCCAAAATGCATGTAAGTTTTGCGCCCAGAAAACAAAACCATCTTTCAACGTTACAAATCATTATTAGCTTTCTGTGAAAAAAGGGGTCCCAGATAATTTTCTTCTTCTTCGTCACTTTCTGGTCGGTCCCCTAGTGACCAAATCTTCACTGTTAAATGTGAGTTCCAACGACTTGTTAAGTCAATGCCACTTCGAATCGCTGCACTTCGCCGGGAAAATGAAGATCCTACACGATATTGGGAGATATTCTATGACTTCTGGCACTTCAGTGTGTGCTGCGTTAAATATTAAATTTATTTTTCAAATAAACATTTCATTACTCTTTAACAATATAAAGAATATCTTTCAATGCAGGGATTTTAAAATTCTCCATTTGAAACTTGGTTACTTTGGAGAAATTTTGTCGCGGCCCCTCAAAGTAAAAAAGCATTCCTGTCGCAAGCTGGAAGTCAATGGTAGATTTCTTCACCTCTATGGCATTTGCACCTCCTATTTCATAAGGGTTGGAGCTCTGAGTACGATAGAGGTTGAAAGAGGAAGCAACTGATGAGAGCCTTCCAACAAAATGTCATATGCTTTGATTAAAAAGCAGTCGAAGTTAGTGGTTGAAAATCGTTTTTGAATCCTACTTTCTAAAGGATTGCTGCTCCCGAATAGTTTTAAGTATAGGAGTTGATCCTTATGATGAGGCGATAATTTTCATAATTTAAATTATCTATAAAATTTCAATTCCCTACCATTTCCATCCACTTTGAGACTGATGGCCGTCTATGAGTTCGGTCGAGAGTTATATCTTCTCTACAACTACTCCCTGTTCCTCAATGGCACACACAGATTGAGTTTTAAGAATTGAAACAAATTAATTACTATATTTTTCAGTTTCCTAAATTGCAAAATCAATCCTCACACTCACACGTATATAATCTTACATCTTATCTCTACGTGTGCAAAGATTAACTTGCATACTCAAATTCATGTTCTCAAATGTCATCCCGATCTGAACTGCAAGTGATTCTAACTGACTGATTTCTGGGAAAGCTTTTCTGAATTACACTCCATTGCAAAGAGGGCATATTTGAAATTTTGGTGGAAAAAGCAATTTTTAAAAATTTATTTTGAAGATTAGACTTGATTATTATTTCAGCACTACATTTATCTACTCATGTTAATATCTTAGAACAAGGAGAGGAGCGATTGCTGGTAATAAAACTCTGTGGGAGTGTGTTCGAGTAAATCAATAGTTCCTAAAGTGTTCACTTTGGGGAGTCCCGAATTCTTCGCAGGGAATGGAATGGAAGTTGTCGTTTAATGGCACAAAAGCCGGTTTCGGCTATGCTGTTCGCAGGGAGGGGAGAGAAATATACATTTTTATAATTTTACTAGCAGTTATGCCCGGCTTTGCTCGGGATTAAAATACTTTCATGCCTAATACTTTTGATGTTAAAAACTAATTTTGTATAGAAAATTACAATACAAATACAATAACAATTTCAGACGATAAAATTCTTTTATCGTCTCAAATGTTTTTAAAAATTAAAATGAGAATATCATTTTAACCAGACGATTTTTAAAAACCGCCGATAGATAATTTGTGTCATGAAAAGCTAATTTTTAAAACTTTTATTATGTGTAAAAATAAGTTTTGTGACATAATACATATTTTCGAAAAATATCACGGAAAATGCCAAAATATTTCCAATTAACTGAAATTTTAATAAGATTTGGGGCTTTTAAAAGTTGACGGTTGAATCTCTTCTTATATAAAACATATTTATAAAAATAAGCAAAAATTTCAGAAATAAAGGTAAATTAGTTCAAAGTATAACCGTTGCCTAGTAATGGAGTAGTTATAAATTTGCGTTACATCAAAATCGTCTGCACGTAATTAACAATTATAAAACTTTAAAACATTAATAAAAATTAAAAGGAAAATGTCACAGATGTAAAATTGGTATGATTGAAAATTAAAATTTTGAACTTTAAGATGGTATAAAAATATTTTTTGCCGAACAATTTGCTCCGAAGTTACGGGGGAAAAAGTTTCGGTTAATTTCTAATTAACTGACTATTTAATTAACTTTTGGACTTAACAAAGTTCATAAGTGTCTTCCCCTTGTCTTAAATCATAAGTGTGCAAAATTTGGTTGTAAGGCTGATAGAAGCCCAAGACAGAAGAAGCCAGTTTTTAGCAGTTGTTGTGGAACACGGTAGTCTAGTGGTAAGGTTTCGCATTCAGGACCATTGGTTTAGGAGGAGATGTGGAACATAGCCACATCCCCACATACATAGCCACAATGACTTTTATTTATACTAAGATTTTCATCTCATATTTAATTGCATTTGGCACGACATTTTTAAAGATCACTTGTGTCAGTTTTTTCGCACGGATTGATAAATATTTTTTCAAAACGTTAATATCGATAATTTGCATCAATTCAAGACGCATTTAATGACAATTATCCATCTGCATGTACTATTATAGCAGAAAATGACCTGATAAAATGTAGCAGCGTGGAAGTGGCCGAATTTGGGATGTCATTAAAAGATAGTTATCCTTATTGAGTGCTGAAGCTTGGATAACTCGAATACTAATTTGGGTTCTTATCGGCGCAAAGGCTGATAGAAGCCCAAGACAGAAGAAGCCGGTTTTTGGCAGTTGTTGTGGAACACGGTAGTCTAGTGGTAAGGTGTTTCGCATTTAGGACCGGAGGTTTCCAGTTCCCAGTTCCACTAAACATTCGTCGTATATTTTGCCTTTTTCAAGTTAAATTATACATAAGGGGTCAAACATCCTCCCACTGGTGTGGCGCAGAAATTTGGAGATTGGGGTGCCAGAGCTCATGTGCCTTACTTGTCATCTGAACGCGGTTCAAAATGTTGAGGTCATAGCCTTCGTGTTGCTTCTAAACAGGACGTTAATATAATTAAACTAAATTCGAATTTGCTAAAAAAATTTATATGACCAAAAACGTGTTTTATTTAATTGAACCTAAGTTGTACAAAAACTGCTGACTGTTTCGTAAAAAGTAATTGTTTGAGTTTTTCATAGGACGGCTTGGGAAAAGTCTATATTTGGCAAGGGCACTTAGAATGGAAAAAGTTCTGATCCACTGAAATAGGTTGTTTCTGTCCATACGCTGCATTTTCGTATTGCGTTCTGGAATAACCGAATTTTTAAATTTCTATTTATGATTTTTTTGTGAGAATATATCTGACTGTAAAATGAATGACATCACCTTCAGGATCAGCCAACTCTGGGAAGCGAATCATGCGATATTTCACTGGCAGTTAACGATTAGATACTGTATTCGATTATTGTTTAAAATATTTACTGTATATATATATTTTTTTTTATCAGTCTTATTTAAGAGCAAGAACGGGCACTGGTGGACCCCCGCGACCCCCTCCAGTAAGTTTGCTTTTGTTCCAATAAGCTTGTTTTTCTTCTTGATATTGCACTTTTGTAATTGAGACGAATCTTCTATTTTTGAGAAATTAATAAATGCTGCGAATCAAAAGAATTCGGATGGGAAAAGAGAGCAAAGCCATACCATTTAATGAACTGGATTTCTTTTAGTGGTTGTCGAATCGAATTGAAATTAAATGCGGTAATCGGAACTGGCTCTACAAATCTATGTTTCAGTCTTAAAAACAAATGCAAACGCTTCTGACTGAACTAGGCTAAACGGAAATAATTCCTTTAAATCGAAAATTCAATAACTAAATTATTATAAGTAATTACTAAATTATTCAAAATTGAATAATTTCAAGAAAGCAAGGGATGCAAATATGTATTATTTATCAACACCACAACTTTTATAACGCACGAAATGACTCTCGACACAATGCTTACATTTTGTTTATTGCATTATTAGTGTATGGGGGAAATTTTAACGTTTTTGAAATTTTTATTTATCTGGACTGTGTTAAATTTAAGTTTTAAAAATCTTCTAAAATGTTAAATCATATCATGAAATCATAAATTTTTTATAGCCTTTTCCGTGATTTAAAAATATTTTCAGCATTTTTTATCTGCTATGTGCCAAATCTAATAAAACAAATTTATTTCCATTCTTAGAATTCAATGCAATTTCGCTTGAAACTGTATGATAAAATTAAATAATAATTAGAAAATATAAAAATAGGGAAATTTAAAATAATGGAAATATTTCTAAATATCACTACTTGGAATACCACCGTTCGACAAAACTACTGAAAACAACTGTAATTTTTCATAAAATAGAATAAAATATTTTAAATACAAGATGAATACCAAAAGTCATAAATGTAAGTATCGATGCGATTACGAATGGTGAAAAAATCGCCTTAATTAAACGACGAAAAAGATTTTTCAAACAGGTATTTTTTTCTTCTCTATTATCAATTATTGCCTCTGATCGGTTCGTTTCCTGTTTCAGATAATAACCAGAATAGTTCCAGAAAGAAATTGCATCACGGGTTCATTAATTTTTTAAATTAAATTTTCCTTATTATCTGATCGTGATATCTGAATTACCCGATGTCTAAACTTGGCACTTCCAACTTAAATTGTCCGATTTGCTTGCACTTTCCCCCAAAATTAAGAAAACTGCGCTGTCAAATTTGGGACATAAAACAATTCATCCAGGATCCAAAAGTAGAAAGAAATGGCGGCTAAAGTGAAGGAAAAAGAGAGAAAACTTGTGCTTAAAGAAAAGGAGAGAGAGAATTGAGAGAAATTGAGTTTCTCTTAAAGAAGATGAAATAAGAGACAGACGAGAAGAAAATCGATCCCACTATAAGATAAAGAGTGCAGTCTTCTCAAGATGTGCATCATCTGATACAAAAATTTGATCCAAAAATAGTGGACATTAGCTTATACCTAACTCTATTTCAACGGCAGGTGAAGAGAGCAAAGGTTCCCCAGGAATTATGGGTTTCACATCTCATCAGTGTACTTCTCAACGACATGGTTCAGCTAATTGCTAGAGAACCTGGAGAAGTGAGTGAGTATTATGAACATATAATACAAATTTTGTTGAAACGGTATAAATTGTCAGCCAAAATGTTTAAACAGTTGTTCACTAAAAACACGAAAAATGCCGAAGGAAACTTGACAGATTTTTTGTACTAGTTAAGAACTTGTTTTCAGAAATTGTTTAAATGATTAGAAGTGGAAACTTTTGAGCAGCCATGCAATTTAAATGTCACTGATCAAATGAAACGTCGAGTTCCCACAGAAATTAAGGAAAATTTTATAGACAAATGGCCGCAATTTAAATCTCCAGAATTGCTTTCGGAAAAATTAGATCAATATGAAAGTGTCGGAATATGATGAAAAAGAAGACCGTTTCTCGTGACCAAAGAGAGAAGCATTCCAGTTTCGAAGAAAATGATTCGGAACTGGTTAGAGTTGCGCCAAAAGAATAGAAACAGAGAAACTTAAAAAAAAACTCAAAAAATAAGAAAGTTCTGAACGGAAAAAATAGATCAAATGTTATCATTGTTCTTCCACCGGATATTTTCTTTCTAGCTGTCCACAACTGAATCAGTCAGAAGATATCGCTTCTCTAAATTGGGTGACTTGTACGCCAGAAAATGATTTATCATAAGTAGGACAATGATGCCAACATTTTTGCCTCCATTTTTCATTCTTTTGGATGTCTTTAAATTTTAATTTTTTGGACTATTGTTCTTATACACTGCAAAAAAAATCCCGTAAAATTTACGGTTTTAAACTGGCAGCTGGGTTGGTTGTGCAAAATCGTAAAAGTTACGAAGTAAATCCGTAGGCACAACGGTTTTTTACCATACAGGAACAAGTTTTTCCCGTAAAAGTTAGGAAGTAAATCCGTAGTCACAACGGTTTTTTACCGTATGAAATTAAGTTTTTTTCTCCGTAAAAATTAAGTTATCGAAGTAAGTGACGTCATCGACTGAGTTGAGTTGTTTTTCTCCTTCTGTTCGAGTTGAAATGTGCTGATGTGTATTATCAATTAGGAATATTAATTAATCAAGGCTTAATTATTAATTTCATTAATATAATTCTTAATTGAACTTACTTGGACGATTTCGATGCAAGATGGTGATTAAACTTCTAACTCCTCCAAGCCGGGGATCGAAACCGCGTTCATAGAAACAAAAGACAGTCGCTCTAACCACCAGACCACCGGAGACTTCAGAAAATGAAGTAAAAATAATCTATTTGAGTTTTAAAGTCACTATAGCTCTAGTGGCGCCACCTAGTGGTGTAAAAACCCAAGTAAAAAAGTCAGCAAAAAACCTTTAAAAAAAATGAGATTTTACAGGTATTTTGAAGGTTTCTACAGGGATTTTGAAGGAAAATGAAAACTGCAGGTTTCCTTCAGGAAATGTACAGTTTATTTAAAGGTTTCATGCAGGCATTTTTAGACTTCTAAATTACCATTCAGGTATTTTGAAGGACTCTACAGGTATTTTAAAGGTAAATAAAAGCTGCAGGTTTCCTTCAAGAAATGTACAGACTTTTTTAAGGTTTTATACAGGCTTTTTTCAACAAGTTTATAGACTTCAATTTACCTTCAATTACTTAGCAGATTTTACTTCAGGTATTTTGAAGAAAAATGAAAATTGCTCTTGTTGCATGAAATATGAAGGTTTTTTTTATTGTATTTGGGTTTCAAACAGTTTCCTTCAAGAAATGTACAGACTTTTTTAAGGTTTTATATAGGCTTTTTTCAACAAGTTTATAGACTTCAATTTACCTTCAATGACTTAGCAGATTTTACTTCAGGTATTTTGAAGAAAAATGAAAATTGCTCTTGATGCATGAAATATGAAAGTTTTTTTTTTAATTTTATTTTCGGTTTCAAACAGTTTTAAATAATATGGTACATAATTTGGATTCAATCAGCTTGCAGTAGATATAGAGGGAAGGGGAAAGAACTAGGGTGTTAATATATATATAAATTTTTTTAAAAAAATATTACAGATATCTTTTTTCTATTCAATTCATTTATTTATACATATTCAGCAGTATATTTTATAGTATACCTGTGAACTCCTCACCATAAGAATAAAAAAGATGGAGACAAAAATTCAGAAAATTTCGATAAAACCAAGATTTTCACTTTTGGAGTATGCAAAGCAGAAATATCGATTTTCTCTTAACCAGTTATAAAAAATTGTGTAGTTGAAAATAAACAAAAGAAAATTGTCATAATTTTCTACTGTTTATAGAAAAAAGCAAATACTACGCTATGGATAACAAATGTAAATATCTCATTAAATAAACAATGTCCTGCCTAAAAAATCATCAATACACATTAGGAATACATTTATATGCTTCATTTTCAGACCCGTAAAGCAATAACAAATGTTGTGTATCATCATGATTTGCTCTGCAATAGACATGGCAAGACATGACCATACTATTTTGGATTAACTCGCATTACATTCTTTTGATTAAAGCTGAAAAAATATGCAAAGAAATAAGATTTTTGCATATAATTTTAAAAATGATTTTTTGTTCACTTTTTATAGAGATTTGAAAAAAGGGGGAGGAATCTGAAAACAGGAAGATTTTGTTTTTTGGTAGAATGCATGAAGAAAATACAAAAATCAGGTGACTGGCATAGAGTCATAGTTTATTTACATGAGTCAATATGCTTCAGAATATGATCAGCAATTTGCAGAAAATTGAATCCTCATCTTTTGATCCAAACTTGAAAATTACATTTAAAAAAATTCTCATTTTCAAAAATAATAATAATTGATTTTCAAAATAAACAAAAAAAAGAAGAAATTAAAACACTAAAAATTCAGGAAGATTTCATCTTCTAGCGAAAAAAATGAAAATTAAGAAGATTATAGCAATGAAGTATATTTTAAGTTACATGTTTTCATTAAAATAACTTGGTAAGATTTATTTACAAAACTAACTAAATGATGATATGATTTATATAATCTATAGTTGATATTTAATAAATAAAATGAATAACTAATTTTGAAAATAATAGTAAAGGTTACAAACAAATAATTACTTTAATTAGTAACACACAAATATCATAATAGTTCCTTTTCCATTTTATAAAGTTCGAGTGATTCCAAAAATCTAGTGATACATGATGCATATATGTGTATGTTAATAAAAAAATATGAAAATTTGATACACTTGTTAATTGATATCAACTTTTTTATATTAGTATACAAGTTCACATATTTTGTTCATTCTTAAATATACTGTTTCGAGGATTTGACATATACAGTCGACTCTTGATATCTCAAAGTTGACAAAACAGAGAAAAATATTCGAGATAACCGAAGTTCGAGACATAAAAAATAACACAAATTTTTTATTATAGGGTTTATTTCAACGTTATGAAAAAATACGAGATCAAATCATAACAATAAAGAAAAATACTCTTACTTTCATTCTGATAAAGGCACTGGATTTTGCATAGTAAAATTTCATTTTTTCTTTATTATTATTTACTAAATTGTATCACTTTACTATTCTAACCAAAAAATTGTCAAGTTTTTCATTCATGGATTCAAAAATTATTTACATATAATTCAACAACCTGACACAGATAATAAATTTGGTGTGGCCCCCTTACTGCTCAGCAGCATTATTTAAAGGTATTAAATAATTAATTTCTTCATCTCTATCTTGAAATGGTACAATCATATATTTGTTAATAATATCAATTGGTCTTACAGCCAAAACATTATCAGATTCCAAATTTTCACATAACAAAATATTTCTGCATATGAAACCTATATCATTATCAGACTTCTTTAATTTTTTTGTGGACAATTTTTCACCTATTAAAAATACTTCTTCATTATATACAATTATATAATTTAAAACAAAGCAAATATTTTGTCCTATACGCAACATAAAATCTGCTCTAACGAATTTTTGACTATACCTTTTAGTGCTAAATAATTTATTGCAATATAGCATTCTTTCATAAGATACCACACTTGATAGGCCTTTTAGGTTATTCATGGGCAAGAGCTTTAAAAGTTCTACTTCATGAACTCTAGGCAATTTAATAGACTTCTGAAGCCCAAGTAACACACAATTATTTATTTTCGGATTTCTTATGGTAGAGTGACGCTTCTGCTGCATGTTTTGAATATAAGCTTGAACTCTGCTATTTTTAACATTTTCTTGTAGAATCAACAATTTTAAAATAGACTGCATTGCATATGAAGACAATATTTGGCTTGCTTCACCTCTAGTACCATGATGAAATTGTTTGAGTTGCCCTAGTGCACCTTCATATATAAAACAGGAGTGGGCCCACAGTGGACCCCAAGATTTTACAGCCTGTGGTAAGTGAAGAAGCAAATGGATATTGTAAGTTTGCTCTTGAATACCATAAATGTCTTTTACGCCATAGACAAATTTTTGCAATGCAAATTCTGCTTCTTCTAAATCATTAGTTGTTACTTCATTGCCCAATAACAATGATATTCCATGTACTAGTAACAACCAATGATTATACACATTTTTGCTTATCAAATTTTTTAAGATTATTGGTGAAACAAAGAGGAAAATTCGAAACTCTGAGGCTTTCCAAAATAGAACCTCATTTGTCGAGCGCAGTTTTCTTGTTGTTTCTTGGGGAAATTTTATGTTCAAAATACGGTGATTAAGAACTCTCAAGGATTTTTGATTGATTGAAAAATCATTTGATGATGTTTGGATCCAAAGGGACATGATTTGTCTTACTACGCCCAACAGAACAGCATGCATATAATCAGGGACAAAACTCTGAACTAAATCAAAATTTGGATATAATTTCATTAGTTCTGTTGGCCCTTTCACACCATGCACTGCTTTTCCAGTCAAAGAAGCTTCTTCAGCAAAATTCACACATTGTTCAAAAGAACGAATTTCAGGGAGTGGTTGTTGCAACGGATAAATACGGCAGAACCCTTTGCCTTTTTCAACTCGTTCTCCAGAGTGCTGACAAAATCCACAACCATATTTTCCATTGTACTGTATAAAATTCTGTACAGCTGCTCGAGCCGGTGCATCGCTGCTACAGATTATGGGGAAAACTTTAGTAACAATTTGCTTACTATTTGTAGCATCAATCCATTTGAATCCAGATCGAGATAAATTTGACAACTCCGTTACAAAGGGTTTTAAAAAAACATTCATGTTAGGTTTATGAGGTCCAAACCATAAACCACACATTAAAATATGGTTTTTTCTTTCATTTGGTGGTAGTTCATTTATCATACACTGAATAGGCCATATTTGATAATTCGATTTTCTATACATTGGAATTCCATCAATGTTAAATTGCAAAGAAATGTTATCGCTATACTTAAGATTTTTAATCTTTGCATATGCTTCACCATCTAGAATGTCTCTGTATGAACTTGAGGGTTCTTCAAAAATTCTCTTATACTTTTTAATATTGTGCATCAAATTTTGATACTGAAATTTTAATTTCAGTTGTGGTTCCAGAGGCATGTACATGAAAAAATATCCCTGCTTCATACTGTCTTGAAAATCAAAACTCTTCAAACATTCCTTGCAAATATCAGATTTGTGCTTATCTGACAGCAAACAAACAGTTTCAAAACAATATTTGCAATATATATATGCTTGAGTTGAATTATCAAACAGAGACGATAATTTTGAATAAAATAAATGTTTTGTACCAGGAAGGTTAGAAGGAGGCAACAGCACATTAAAAAGCTGAAGTAAGTCTTGCATGCAAGTTTTAGTTATATTATGTCTGAGGGAGAAAGCAAGTATACTAATATATGCGTCTAACAAACTCACAGAAGATGATGGATAAAGTGGCTCATTCAAATTTGCTAAATTAACTTTAACATCATCATTCTGATATGTGTCATTATCTTCACAATCAGTTGAATCTACATTAAAGCAATCAAATTCCAAATCATTGAAATGAATGTCTTCATCAATATGGGGACTGGTTTCACAAAAAAACTTTTCCTCGGCATCACAAAATGCCATGGATGTATTGTCATCAGTATCATCAGCATGCTGACTTTCTGATAATTTTCTTTTGGAATAGAAAGTCGATTTAGGTATTGGTTCGTCTGTTCTTAAGAACCTATTGTAAGTTCCTCGTTTTTTATATATCCTATCTGCCATTTCAAATCAATGTAAACGATCTATTTTTTGAAAATTATACGATAAACTGAACTTGAATTAGAGAAGTTATGGGATTTGAAGTAACAAAGACTGTAATCCCTATTATACGATAAATAAATCACAACACTGGATTCCACGTTTGTTTGGATGGTTCGCTGGCTGCCCTCAGGCTTCACTTCTCATCAAAAATTGAGATTTTCTTTTATAAAATAAATGAGGAGGCGATAATCATTTATTATATTTTGGAATAAAAAAAATCTCCGAGAATTTTTATTTCATTACACATCTCTTTACAATTCGTTTCCCCCTTCATTGTTTAAAATAATAATAACTAATAACGAGCTGAATTGTTTAAAATAATTAATAAGATATTTCGATCTTAGAAGACCATAATTTTGACATGTTACAATTATTTTTACATGAAAAATGTAATTTAAAGAAATTCTGTAGTATAAAAATCAATTGTTACCGGTAATTGAAAGCATGCGCTTTGCTGGAACCGTAACCGAATGCAGTTTTCCATCCATTCCAAGTGCGAACCAAATTTTTGTGTTAGTGTTACTTTTACTCCTGTGTTAATATTTTTCATTCGTTATCATGGCTGCAGTAAATATTGCAAAAAAATTTTCCAATTTCTATGCCTTAGTGCATTTTTTCGAAGAAAAAAAATTCTCGGTCATGAAGCTGAAAGATTGCATCCCTCAGATAGACGATTTCAACTTGGATACATGGGACCCTAAAGAAATTATAGAAGTGTTATGGGATAATGGTGAACCATATCCAGCTAACATATTGCAGTTTGGAGGTATGTAAATTAACTTCATTTATAACAATTTTGTAGTGTTTTGAAACAAATTTGACAAATATTTCAAAAACTGTAACGTGATGTATTCTTATTATTTCAGAAAATAAAAAGTTAATGGATCGCTTGATTGATGACCTCATCATTGGAATTGTTAACGCAAATCAAGTTCCTTTGATACAAGATCTATTCAAGCGTGGTAAAAGAAATGAAAAGTCTTCCTTGAAATTGTAAGCATAAACTTTTTCAATTTTTATAATCTAAGATCAGGGGTAGATCCAGGCAAAAATTGTGGCTGTTTTGTTGCTCTTTCACAAAATTAAAATTCATAAAAACAGTCCTTTACAAAATTTTGTTTCATAACCCCTTTACAAAAATATTCTATATAAGTACTGAATATACTTGGTTCAATGAAATATTCTTGATATTAAACATTAGCATTTCACAAAAATGTTTTTATTTTTCACAAATATGGGCCCCTAATAATAAAACTTGGATCCACCCCTGAAAATCTTATCTATTACAAAAATGCATTAGCTTAAAAAATACAGATCTGGAGTAAACAGATCTATATTTTTTAAGCTAATATGGTTAAATCAATATCTTATTCTTTTTCAAAACAAATTAAA
>BGPR01014601.1:0-38822 GCA_013235015.1 Araneus ventricosus
TGAACATCATGGAGTTATTGTCAACATTGTACAGTGGGTACTTTTGCGTTATTCAGACACCACTTTTTTTGTCTTGGCGAATTTTCTTGGAGCACTAAATGGCCAGCTTGGCTCAATCTCTTTCTTGACGATGGTTGACGCGCGCTGTATTTTTGGCTGGCTAAAGCGTCAGGAGCCAGAATGAGCCAATTTGGCACTGCACTGTGTGCTTATAACGGAATGCAGATGCTTTGTGCGGGATCAGCTAGTTCTAAAATAATCCAGACAGACACAGTTTTAAAATTCCGACTCCAGCTTCATTATTTACCAACAATTCAACAAAGAGAACAATTCAAATGTTGAATGCAAAGCCGATAATAATCTTTGCCAAAACCATAAAACACAAATGAGTTACTCAGCCGTGCATGCGGAAAAAACATGAATGACCCAACCGCCACGACACTGCATTAGTGCACTGCAGTTCCCACTCAAATTACGCGTGGCACATGCGACGACCCCTCAGACATAGGCACGACCCTTCATCGGTAGGAGGCGACTCGACCCCACATCCCCACCGGCGAGCGAGACTCTGCTTACATGGCAGGTTCTCACCCCATATTTGAGGTGCCCGCTTAAATGGGAATGCCAAAACCTTGTAAGAAACCTTCAAGGGCCGATTTACACATTTCTACGCCCTAGGCCAAAGCATTTCTGTGCCCCTCTAAAAAAAGATAATAGATAATTTTCAATTTAATATGCAACAGTTTATTTTTGAAACAGAGAAGAACTTAAAGCAATCTTTATAATCTTTGAACCACATTCAATTTTCAATTCAAAATGACACTACTTATGAAATAACATTAACACACACAAAGAAGTGCAGTGGCAAGAGGCGATAAGATCTACAGAAGGAAAAAGGATTCATCGTTCGATATATTTAATGTAACAAATGTAAAGTTAAAAATAATTTTATATGGCATTTTCAAAATAATGCTGAAAAACGCGTAAATATTTGGTTGTTATTTCTTCTGGACATGAGCCCCCTGACGCCTGTGCCCTAGGCCAGGGCGCATATTTACAAACCCTACCCTGATAGAACTGAGGCAGGAAATCAGCCAATATCATTGGCTACGAGGAGCAGTGACGTCGTTTTCAGCTCTCGCACGAAGCGTGAGGCAATCATAACAAAACAAGAGTCGTCCTACTTTTCTTCTACGCTTTCCCACAGTTGAGCACAGAAAACATTCTTCCGTGGGTTGTAATATTTTTAAAAATTATATTATTTTTTAAAATATCATAAAAAATAAAACATCCCACACTGTAAGGAGTTATACTAATGAAAAGTACACGCACGGGAGCAAAGAACGAGGTCATCGGCTTTCGGTGAAGCGAGCCAATCATATTGTCCGATTTCCTGCCTCAGTTCCATCAGGGTAGGGTTTGTAAATATGCGGCCAGGGCCTAAGTTGGCCTTATGGGAAATTCGACCCTGGAAACCTTTGACACTTTAGCATCTGGAGTCGCATTCGGGATCGAACACCAAGATAGACGCAAGCGAGGCCGTTCATTGGAGATATGCGGAAGTAGGGATTCCTTCCGCGCCCTTCTAAGCCACGCTAAAGCCGGTCTCTGCCAGGAGCTTTCGTCACGACGTTTTCGTGAAGAGACAAACGGAATTTTTGAATATGTAATTGCTAAAATCTTAGAAGATAATGCAACATTTTTTTATCACGAGCTCAAGATGTAAATCTGTAAAAAGTATGATACGGGCGTGCATTTATTTCTAGTATTTTTAGAAAACAAAAAGGTTAAAAACATATCGATCCAAGATCTTCTGTGACAGGAAACATTAAGACTCATAGCAACAACTGAACACCTTTGCTGTTTCTATTCACAACTGTTCCCTTTCAGCTCTTTATTGTCGTGAATACTGGTTTGAAATGTCTTAAGCTTGCTGCCAAGACTGTGCACAACAATTTCCATATGGACGAGTTTTCTGTTTTGTTTATTTGGGATAATGCAGAACTTCCGCTATACCGATCGATTTCTGGTGTAATGCATCGTCAATGGGATTCTTCAAAATTTTAACACTCTGTTCAAAGATGTTAATTAGTGTTTAAACCAGAATTTTTATGATGTTATGGATTAAAGATACTTTGAAAATACAGGTCAGTCATAAAATATTGGACTCATTTCAAAAATTAATTTGAAAAAAACTCTATAATGTGTCAACTTTGTTTTCTTTTTAATGAAAGAGTAGTTTTAAAGCGTTTATTTTCAGATAGGTAACGCGCCGTTACGATGTTCTAGAACTGCTGCAGTGGGAGATTCCCAACGCAAGTGTCAAAATGGCTACCTTGCAGCAGACGGCATGTTTCTGGTTCTACGAAAGTAAATCAATTATAACAGTTCAAAAACGTTTTCGGAGTATCGAAATTGTTAGTCTCTAAGTAAGAACTCCATAAAGCGTTGGCATAAGCAATTTAAGGGAACAGGAAAAGTGCTGGGCGACCATCGGTCTCAGAAGAAGTTGTCAAATGAGTGAGGGAGACCGCCACTTCTTATTTGCTTATACAAACGCTTAATGGGGTTCTTAGTTCAAATTTCGATACTGTAAGCGAAAACGTCTTTGAATTGATACAATTGATTTGGTTTCGTGGAACTAGAGACGTGCCTTCTGCTGCACCGTAACCATTTTGACACTTACGTTGGAAATCTCCTATTGCAGCAGTTTTAGAGCCTTGCAACGGCGAGTTACCTATCTGAAAATAAACCCTTTAAAACTACTCTTTCATTAAAGGAAACAAAGTTGACACATTATACAGTTTTTTCAAATTAATTTTTGAAATGGGTCCAATATTTTATGTCCACCCTGTATATTAAATTTGGTGTTCCTATTGCTGTAGCTCTTAGCGCTTACTTAAAATAAGACCCTCTTTTGTGAAAAGGCTGCCATAATTGTTCGTTGTCGCTCTTTTTTGGCCTACTTCTAAGGCTTATTTATCGGTTAAACGATTTAGGTACATGATTACATGATTGGTATGCCGAGAACCGTCCTGGTCTGTCTCTACAGTCCATAGGCACAAGATCCGCTCAGACTGCATTGGCCAGGTTGCGTAGTGGACACATTAAAAGCTTAAAATTCATCGATAAGGAAAAGACTTTTTCTTCTTGCCCTTGTTCCTGTCCTGCTTCTCCTGCCCATATCATTGACTGCATTGGCGCTTCTGCGAGGCAGCTGTGGAGTGGGGAGGGCAAAGGACTTGTGGAGTTGTTAGAGCGATATGGTGTCATGGACCTGGTCTAATCTTGGGCCAGGGGGACATGAAACAACAACAACGATTTAGGTAATCACTGGCGGTGAAATTTTGAAACTGTAGCCAAATGGATTTGGCGAATCGGGGGGTTACTGGAAAACTTAAGTGGATCGTGGGGACAGAAGTTCTGCGAACCCAAAATGAAGGAAACAGAATACTCTTCCATAGGGATGTATCAGTGGACTGCAAAAGCTTCTCCCCCCCCGCAGGTTCGGGCCTGACGAGGAAGACGAGCCGAGCCAACTCCATCTTCTCGGAGATCTTCGCCGACTCCGACTGCCACCTGGTGGACTACAACTCGGAGGCGGCCCCCCGGCTCGAGAGCTACAGGAACTCCCTGACGTCCCACGGCATCATCACCAGGCCCACCCTCGAGGCCCTGCACGGATCGCAGCAGGTGAGCTCTGTCGCTCGTCTCTTATCTTTATATTTAAAATAATTGGGAAAACCAGAGGACCAGTTCCCCAGCCCCAACCACTGGACCCATTTCGACAATTTTTATTTCGTATTGAGACTTGTGACGTCTAGGTACGTCATCAATGATCGTCTACCCCCCAACACCTCCATTTTCGAGAGAAATCGCAAAATAAAACTTTAGCAAAGTCCCTCAGCCTCTACCACCGCCAATTCGCCAATTTGCGATAGTCACAGTCTATTAATATTACGGGCGAGCAGCTGATCGCCGAGGGCGGCTAGTAGGTCTTCATGTTATAGTGCTTATAGGCTGAAATATTATCTGCAAATTGGGTGATGCAAAAGTCGTTGAAAAAGCTCTACAGGGCACACCTTGGACCTGGATCTACCAAATCTGGCACGTAGTTTCTTCTTTGGTAGAAAGTGTTCACTAAGAAAGTGTTTTTCAAATTTTCAATTAGACTTGTAATTAAAAATTAATCGGCTTTTTGACGTTTTTTCTCGATTGTGCATATTATCGCACAAAAACCATTTTTGAGCCTCTATAAAATATAACACATTAGATTTTCATTGTTATCAATTTTATTTACTTGCCAAATTTTCGTTAATTTTTAACAAATTTGTATGCATTAGTTTAAACACAAATTTGTAACGATGTTTGTCTTCTTTATCACCGCGTGCAACAAAATAGGAGGATTGTGAATAATCATTGCGAATATTTAATAGATCTTGTGCGACTGAGAAACATACTGAATTGTTCAGATTATTTCTGACTAATGCTTTAACCTGTTTCAAAACAATGGTTGCTTCCTGAACACGATGTTATTTTGAGGCTGGTGTTCTTTCTGTCATTTGCGCGATGTAAAAATCGTTACGCACAGAGTGCAACGACTTCTGAAATCAAACCAGACGAGGAGAAGACTGTCGAATGACGCCTTGCCCATTATCAATGCTACTGTGTTTCGAAATAGAGTTTTGAACCTGTTTCTTTCCTTTGGAGATCTCAATTTCAGAAGTTTCCGAAATGAGTTTAGGCTTCATCAGTATAAGTTTTAAAATATTTCAGGTGTCAATGTTTCTAAATGTTAATGTGGGACAGCCTTCTTTTTTCGTTGAAAAAAAATCGATAATAAAATGTCGAGCTGCAAAAAAGTGACCAGATTTTATGATCTTCAACCCAAAATGCCAAAAAGGAAAGCAGGATAAATGAAAAACCGGAACGTCTGTTCAATCTGTTGCAATAATGATAGCAGGAATATACATATCACGGAAATTGATAATACAGTAGGCTCTCTCTAATACGATTCACCCACTATTCCGACGCACCAGTTGGAACATGACACTTAGTGAGGAGTCATTCTTTCCTGTTAAAACTTGAAACCTCCCTCTTTCAGTACGTGATTTTTCTATTGACCCTCGATAGTCCAGACACTCTCTGTAATACGATACTCCCACTATTCCGACACACCAGTTGGAACACTTCATTTAGTGAGGAATCATTCTTTCCTGTTAAAACTTGAAACCTTCCCTCTTTCAGTACGTGATTTTTACCCGATAGTCCATTACCTCATCATTCTCCGACGCACCAGTTGGAACACTTCACTTAGTGAGGAGTCATTCTTTCCTGTTAAAACTTGAAACCTTCCCTCTTTCAGTACGTGATTTTTCTATTGACCCTCGATAGTCCAGACACTCTCTATAATCCGACAGGTGTCCGGTTCCATATGTGTCGGATTGGATAGAGTCTACTGTATTCAAAGGAGTTACGCCATTGTATCGCCATTATATATTTTTCATCTGTGAGGAGTCTTGTGCCATTGTGAATTTGTTTTGCAGTTATTAAAATATTGCAGTTATTACTGAAATTTTTATTAAATCAATTTAAAACATATGGGTGGCAGTCTGAGTGCTAATAAAAAATATAAATAAATTGACGTTTTCCTCTTGAGGCTTCATCTTTTTAGCTTTGTTTGGACGCTTGAGAATACCGTATATTTTCTAAAATGATGAAGGAACTTCCTTATCCATTTATTATTTATTAAAATTTATCTGTGTTTGAAATTATAGAATTTTATCAAGGAAATTTTTTTTGAAATAAAGCCCAGAGTTGTCAGTTTGTTATAAACTGCTTTTCATCCATAAACCATACTTAAAATATATTAGGAATATTCAAGAAATGAAAGTCAAAAAAAATTTTTTTACGTCAATTTTTAATAAAATGGGGCTTTCAAGGGTTAAGCCAAATTTTGCACACTCTATCTGTTGTATTCTTTTTGTTTACTTAATTCGCTATAAGAGAGTCCTCTTTATCGGCCGCTTTTTGCGTTTGCTACCCCATTTTTTGAAAAAATCTCATGTTTTTTGCATGCCTGACCTATCCTTTAAATTTGTCTAAGGAGTTTTGAGTCTTCTGTGAATTCACAAGTGAATACCTTAGATTCCCAAAGTTTCATATTAATTGAAGCATTTGAGACGAATTTATATAAAAAACTTTTACAAGAGTCTGATATTGGTTTAAAAATTGTTTATTTGATAATGAATTTATTGATTTTTACGTTCAATGAGTTCCATTTCGCTTCTAGGATGATTGTTATCCTGTTCTGACAACAGGGAAAGGGGACAATAAAGGAGCTGTGAAATTCGGCTGGATCAAAGGTGTTTACGTAAGTACCTGTGAGAAATAAATCTGAAGCGTGTGAAAGTGAGTCTGTGAGGCACTGAATTCAAAGAATGCCACATTGTTACTGAATTAAACACGTCGGCATCCATTCCACTCAATTTAAAAATACCTGTAAAAAACTGGTGTTAAGCAGCAATAATCTTATACAGTTTTCAAGATTTCATTCTGTTTAAAAAAAATGGGGAATTTTAATGTTAAAGATGGGAGGTTTAATATGGGCAATATATTGTAACGAAATTGTCTTGTGGGTGTACGTGAATGCAGTGCAATAAGCAGGATTTAAAAATATAAAGCTCTTTATTTTACAAATATTCCAAGCAAAGAAACGTAGTAGCAGAAGTATTAATACAGCACTAGTAAAAATTCACAACAGAGATTACCAATAAATCTCAACACAACGCTCAAAGGTTTCTTGTTAGCTCACCAGCTTGCTTGCTGATCAAATTCCAACTGACTCTTCTGGCTTGAGAGCTTGTCTTTATACTTTTCAACAGGAAGTGACTTCATTATGTAGGAAGTGACGTAATCTCTAGAAAGTTCATGAAACCAGTAGAAATAGGTGGGCAATTTTAGGTCCTTCTAGAAAATTCCCTTTGTCTCCAAAGTCGTCAAAATGGTCTCCAAGTCTAACATCTCAAGGAAACGACTTTATAGATTTGTAACAATATAATAAGGTAAAATATATCAGTTTTAATTTTAGCAGTCTAGAATCCTGTTTTACAGCACCATTACGAAAAATAATTAATATATTCAATAATGAAGGATCAATTGGTGCTAAAAATGAATACCAATAAAAATATAATTTTCACTCTCACTTAATTAATTACCTAACTTTTTTAGACAACCTAGAAGTTAAAAAATCTATAGTGGGAGATTTGCTGAAACAAAAGTACAATGCATTTGTGATACTAATAGAAAGATTAAAGAGAAAAAATTTTTTGGAATTAAATATTTTTATTAAAAATTTTTTAGAATTGGTTTACTGCCAATTTTAACAAATAGATTTATCCTGATTATGATGCACACGATAAGACAGAGAGAACAATTCACATACAATTATACATAAAAACATAATAAAACATTATTAGCTGCAGACTTTAAAAAAATAAATTTCAGCGCTTTCATCAAAACTCAAAATATTTTCATTGAAATTTTACTCTAAACACATTAGAGCCAGAATTGAAAAGGGGGAAAACATATTTCATTTTCCTAACGTGTAAGCAAATCCAAAAACTCACGTGAGATCTTATGCAAGGAATCGAAAGAATAAGCAAAATGTTGCCTTGGCATAGAAAAATGTGGATCTGAAACGCACTGAAAGTTCACAATTTATTGGTTGTATTTCTTCGCTCCTATATTTGTTTTCGACATTTTTAGCAATAATCAATTTCGTTCAAAGCAACTGAACATTACGTTGCAGTCTTATACGCCTCTAGACGTTCATCAACTTTACACATAATAGCGGACGTTTTTCGTTGCACAAGAATTCACTATTTTATCTTAAAATTGCATCGCTGAAACTCCAATCTACCTGCAGAATATAGCTGGAATATGTCGCTGGTGATTACAGCCATTTTTCTTCTGGATATCCGTATCTCTGCAGGGACGAGAACCGAAAAGGCCGGCCCCCGCAGATGTGCAACTTTCTTACACGTTCAAAGCCAAAACAGTTGCACAAAGGACTCTCTCCAAGCCAGGTGACGCTCGACAGTTCACACACAAAAACTTCCGCCGTTCAAAATGGCGAGCGTATAGTTTCGTGAAATAAAAGTAATTTACAATTTAATAAATGTTGAAACATTAAAAGAAATTACATAAAAAGTTAAAGCAATTAATAATTAAGTTGATTGCTACAAAAAGAAAACTGATAAATTAAGATATTTAATAAAACCATAGAATATTCCGTAGATAATTTAAAAGATGCCAAAGTTGCCACAAGATAAGAAAGAAACTTTGGTGGCCAAAAAGTAAATTATTTAAAAGCACTGGTAAAGCCGAAAAATGATGTAGTTGCATTTTTGCATTCTAACACATTCGCAGGAGAGTAGTTGCAGAAAATTATTAAAAAAATGCGCAAAAGAATTTAGTACTTTTTACATCGAAAAACATTCATTAAGTATTTCGCTTGCAGAACAAAAAAAATTACAAAATCAGCTATTCAGTGAGTTTTTTCTCTAACAGACCTCTTACAGAGGAAGAAAAATTCCAATTACTCCATGCGATAATTTGACCCAGGACGAGTTCAGAGAGGCAGAAAGCATACTGTTCTATTGAAAGATATCGTTCATGGGCACAACTCGAAAAATATAAGAAAAAACTCTCTGAAAAAAGTTTTTACCGATGCATTAAAAAGAAAATATTCATTTTTTCTCAAAAAGCTGGAGGTCAAAACAAAAATCGTAAAAGCGTAAGGCGCAGGTAGAGAAGCTTTAAGTAAATTGTAATTGTAATCACATTTATAATATATTTTATATGATGAATGTTTAATAACATTTCGTTTCTTATGATAATCATTTTGGTTTTATGTCTTTCTCCTATTGTTTTCAGCGCCTCACGCGTTTACGATTTTTGTTTTGATCTCCAGATTTTTGAGGAAAATGATTTTCTGTTTTAATGCACTGGTAAAAGCGTTTTTTAAAAAAGTTTTTTCTATATTTTTTATTTTCTATTTTTTAGTCTTTAATTTATTTCATAATTCAGTATTATAAATATTTTATTCATCAACTAACTAAAGCAATTATTTTATTGAAAAAGGTCTGATATTATGTACTTAATGGACCCTATGCTATTTTTAATTCTAGCAATAATTTCTTTGAAAAGATCTATAATAGGAAATACTTATATACCTATTTTTATTTTTATTGAAACATTTAAATTACTCTGCCAAGTATTTTAGTTCTCAAAAATACTATCGATGGCGCCTCTGAAACCTACCGAGTGCAAACGCAATTTTGAGAAACGCAATTTTAAAAAAAACTGTTAATTGAGAGCTCTAAAATTATTAAAATATTGCATTGTCATCAAGACCCAATAAATATACAAAATTTCCGAACTCTAGTGCATTAAGAAGTGAGTGAAAAATCGATCACAAAATTCCAACCTTACTTACATACGAACATGAAATATGTCGAACTTGGTAAAAGCGTCTAAAAATACGAATTTTGAGTTACGACCGTATCCAGCATTGTAGAACCGTCTTCTTTGCGGCCTATCAGAACTACTCCGATAAAATCCTTTTTAGTAATGCTTACTCTTTAATCCATCAGTTAAACATGTGATTCCTGTATTTCAAGAGAGACGAAATCTTTAAACACATTTATCTCAAATCTTTGTTCTGAGAGATGCACCAGTATTGCATCCTATGAACGATGTATTGAAAGCTGTCTGTTAAAATGTGTGACGCTTGTCTTGAAACATGTGAAGGTCAGCTAGAAAGGCGCTCAAATAAAAGCTGTTACTGAAATAAACAAGAAGGTATCAATTATACTTAATTTGCTGTTTATTAAAAACATAGAAAACGGGTATTAAAAAATGACGATCTTGTACAACTGAAAGTTTTCATTCGCAAGCGTGTAATTAAAGAAAACTTTTTTAAAAGCACGAATTATTCAGTGGTTTTTACTTTCTCGTATACGAAGTATACAAAGAGAAAGTATTGTAATCGTCAAAATATTCGAACTCGAGATTTTGATGAATCTCCACGTTTTAGACCTCCCTGAGTCCGAAAAACACAATTTTGGAATTATGTCTGTGTGTCTGTCTGTGATCACGATAACTCGAAAACTATTAGAGATACGGGGATCAAATTTGGTATGTGGTCTTTAAACATAATTTGTAGGTTTCTATCAAATTTTGGACAAAATCCGTCAAAGGAAAGTCTGTCTATCTGTATGTCCGCCGTCATGTGAACACTATAACTCAAAACCTTGAATAGCTAGATGGATAAAATTTCGTACACGGTTTTATCGTCATGAATGTAGGTCCGTATAAAATTTTGGGCCAAATCCGTCAAAGGGTTGACTGTCTGTCGGTCCGTACAATTTACTTTTGAATAGAATCCGTAATCTCCACGCGCATGCGTACTGGAAGAACGGAGAGGAATTTCAGTACGGAGTAGCGAATTACGTCAGTTTGTCCTTCAGCCAGTAAGAGAGGAAAATCGTTACGCATTTCTTTGAATTTCATTCTTTGCCTAGATATTTTTCAATCACTATAATGAAAATCCTTCTGATAGTCATTGGATTCTGGGTAACAATAGGTTCGAATTTTTTTAGCCACGCGGGGGAAGGGGAAACGGCACATTTTTGGGGAAGTATATACGAGAAAGTTTAGGGGAGAACACTCCCGCTGGTTACTTCCGAAAATATTCAGTAAGAAATAAATCGCTTGAATTTTCCCAATTCTGCGGATAAATTTGTGAAATTAGCGATTCAGTGAGTTTAACTAACACGACTCTCACAGAGGAAGAAAAGTATGAATAACTGCATATGATGGCTTGACTCACAGAGGATTCGGAAAGTAGCAAAAATACCGTTCTATTGAAAGATACGAGGGTCGTTTTTTATCAACCTCAGACCGAGCTGCTAAACAGGCCGACAAGTGGCAGCAGGTGTGGATGTGTGGTAGGCGACCGCGCACGTCTCTAACCATAACCTCAAGTACTGCCGACGCCAACGATCAGCTGATCTGTCGGCACGTTAACGTGGCTAGTCGAATGGATGCTCCTGCTAAGTGCGAGTTTCGTAGTGTTATTCGCTTTTTCTGTCAAGCAGAAGGTTAGTTTGTGGAAAACGGTCAATGCAGCTGTTTCTTGTCAGACATTATGACGACATGACAACGCTTTACTTTCATGACAACGCCCGCCCTCGTAGAGCTGTTGCAAGACAGCAGCTTCTGGAGCACTTTAAATGGGACATGTCTGATCACCCGGCGTGTAGCTCCGACATAGCGAAGAGTGATTTTCATTTCTTTTCCAAATTGAAGAATTGGCTAGGAGACCAAAGCTTCCAGAAAAATGGGCCTTAACGTTGCTTTGAATCTCTTCATCTCACGTCACTGGCGGCAACGTTCTTCGAAGAGGGGATCGGAAACCTGGCCCACCGATATGAGAAAATGCTTGAATCTTCACGGTAATTATGCCAAAAAGTAGCCAACATAACTTTTGGTAATAAATTCATTTTGTTCTCTGCTCTTCCCTTTTTTATGGTCCATCGGAGGTTGAAAAAACACGACCCTCGTATATCGAAAGCTGCTGAACTTGCGGTACGGCTTGTCCATAGATATTCCGTCGACCAGGGTCGCAGAAGCTCGTAGGATTGGAATTCTATTTATTCTTAAAAATTTACAAATACCGTGAAAATTTTTTTACGAAAATCGACTTCATTTAGTACTTAAGCAATTATTTTCCAAAGCACAGAACCTCCTTATTTCTTCTGTAGCAAGATTCCTTATCCCACGGATGTTTCATTGCAGATCCGATGCCTCCTGAATATCTGGGGCGTGATGCTGTTCCTTCGGATGGGCTGGATGACTGGACAATGCGGAATAGGTAAGAGACGAATTTCGAATCTGATTTGTGCTGTGGCGACTCGTCCGTTGGTGCTGCAGATCTGCCTGCAGAAATCTCTCTCTTCTTCTTTAATATTGTTTACAGATTTTCGCTTAGTGAAAAACGATTACCTTGCCGTTTGATATTCGAATTCCAAAATTTGTCTGTTATGCACAGGCCTAGAGGTGATGGATTGACTTGGCTTTGGCCAGCTGATAAATGACCCTCGCCAACCGAGTTCAGACAGATTGGGCAGAATTCGGCAAAGAAGTCAAAAATTCTTACGAAGAAGTAAGAGGTAAAAACAGAGCGATGAAGCGTGAAAATTGCGCATCTCATCGATAGCAAAATAGTTAGTGTTTCCTCTGGATCTGAACCACCTCAATTTTTGAGAGATGATCGTTTTAGTAAATTAAAATAAAACTACATTTCTGGTGCAGTTTTAATTTGTAAATAAATTATAATTGCCAAAAGATGTCTAGATTGTAACTGAAATTTGTATAATAATCAAGTTTCGATAAGGTCGCGTTCTTGTAATAAATTATAGACCTCGCGCAGTAAAGCGAACCAAAATATTTCTCAGATCTTATACTATTAAGGACGAAAGGGATTCGTTAATCGCATCTTATAACCGTAATTTGATTGAGAAAACTTGTCGCGCTGAGAAGTCTCAACTCCAAACGAAAGAAGACTTCTTGCTGTAGATCAGAATAGTTCAAATCTGCGCTGGAAAGCACTTATAGTGAATGGCAAAGTAAAGTATAAAAAGTAACAAAACGATGCTGCTATTCCCTATCGGATCGATAATTGAGAAGGTCGGAAACCAAACTAATACTATGAATAATATAACTAATGAATTAAACGTTAAATTGCACAGAATTCCGCTGATTTGGAACGGTAACAGATTTCCAAAAAGGTCTGTCTAGTTCTGAAGTCGCTCTAAATTGATATTCTTACATGGGCAGAGATTATGTTGCTTTAACCGCGCTTAAGGACATAACCCGAGTTAAGTCGTCCTAAATACCGCAGTTTACAAAGAGCGGTTAAGTTAAGACCTTTCATTGCACCTTGCAAATCAATAATTTGCTGTCGTTAGTAAAAGACACAACAATAAATTTAGTTTACCATTACCAATGCATCGCTTTATGTGTTTAATCCTTTCTAAGACCGTGCAATATACTTTCCACCAATTTCATCAGTTTTTAAATGCATTTTTTGAGGCTGGCGTAAGTTCTCCCCAAATTTTTCGATGAAACATAAACCTGGATGTTCCAATTTCTTATCTCAAACCAAAACGAATGTCTTGACTTGGTAATTAATTATTAATTGATAAAATTAATTAACAAAAAGTAATGTCATCCAATAAGCTAAATGGATTTCTTTTCTTAAATTAATCTCAATACCAAAGTAATTTTATTATACCAATACTAGAAAAAATGGCCTTATATAAAGCGTTAAAATATGAATAAAATAGTTTTTCATCGAATTTATAGTCTTTTTTTTTTTCAAATGCATGTCTGCTCATTCACGTGGATTTTAAAAAAAGTATTTTAGATTTAATGCAAGCCATCGTAGGCTCACTGAGATAACTGTGTAGAAAAATCTACCGTAGAAGGTCTCTTACTGCATAGAAATCAACTCTGTAAGGAATGTCCATTACGGAAACTACGAATAGGAATATCCAGAAGATAACGCGATGGAAAGGATCATAAAGTCGAAAAAATGTTAGATCATTGGTTTTCTATGGCTAATGGGGAATAATTTATATTTCTGTTCAATATCGATATATTTAAAATAATTGGTAAAACCATGGTACATTCCCCTAGCACCAACCACTGGACCGATTTCTACAAATTTTATTTCATATGAAAGCTTATGACCCCTAGATATGTCTTGAATTGTCGCCTACCACTCATCACCCTCCATTTTTGAGATATAACACAAAATAAAACTTTGCCAGAGTCCCTCAGCCTCTAAGACCGCCAATTTATTTCGCCGAGTTGCAAGGATAACCGCAGGCTATTAATATGACGGGCGGACAGCTAGTCGCCGACGGCGGCAAGTAACTTATTAGAATAATGAAGAAAAGTTGTTTAATTTTTTATGAGATTCGCTTCATTGGGGCATCCGTGTATTTGGGTCAAGATGCGCTTGTCCCAGTCAAGCGGAATGGACTGTACTTAGAAATTCGAGGCTTGATTGGACGTCTCATTCTGCTCTTGTCCCCGCAGTCCTGGCCATTGTCATCGTCCTGCTGTCGACTGTCGTGACGGTCATCACCACCCTCTCCATGTCGGCCATCTGCACGAACGGGGACGTCAAGGGAGGTGAGTACGCATCCCCTGTTTCCTCATCGCTCACTTTAATTCGGAAAACCGTCACTTGGCGGTCCTTAACCCTTTCTCTACGGCGCCGCCACCGAACCGCGCCAAAAGAGTGGGCAGTCTTCAGCGTTTGCGTCTCACGCCTGAACAACGCCATCTTGACATGCTCGTGGAAGGGGCTTTTCTTTAAAACAACGCATTCATAATTTCGACATAAACAATAACTATAAAAATTAAAACATAAATAATATATATTATATAATATGACGGTGAATTAATGTCCGAATGAATGCCGCCAGCTCTGCGAATCGCATCGTGCATGCTGGCTATG
The DNA here is from genome assembly GCA_013235015.1 of Araneus ventricosus. Lineage (NCBI taxonomy): Eukaryota > Metazoa > Arthropoda > Arachnida > Araneae > Araneidae > Araneus > Araneus ventricosus. The sequence goes on from BGPR01014601.1 coordinate 14,594, forward strand.
GCTTGCGTGCGTCTCCGCGACTTGCTTCTGTGGATGCAAACTATAACCGGCGCCAGGAGCGAAAGGGTTAAAGAACTCGAAATGATTTTCGGTGGCAACAAAACTGGGGGCTGTAGCATTCCCTACTTTTTGCCCGAAAAAATAAATTTCATTTCACTTTATCTATCTTAAACTAGGAATTATAAAAATGTTATAGTGTCCGGGAAAGCTAGCTGATTTTGTAGCTAAAGTTTTAAATTTTGTTGTCTACCCCCAATACTCCCGGGTACTTTTAGGTGTCTATAGAGTGTTTGCTTTCCCCCACTTTAACCCCCAATCGCCGCTGCTAACTGCATTGATGTTCGCCAATCCTGCGACCCAGATCGGAAGTCAACAAATTCAAATGACAATGTTTCGAACTCTTTTGTTCTGACAAATGTATCATCTGGTTGGTGCTATCAAACAGAATGGACGCGGTGCCTTTAATTTGCACTAACGCATCTTAAATAACAATTTTCTTTGCGATTGCAACTCGCAATCTTATTCTGGATATGAGGAATAGTTTGGAAATGAGTTTATCCTCCATCGACGAAGGATGAATTTTCCACTCTTCCTCTGCTTCTGAAGACGTGATGCTCGGATGTCTGAAGCTGACTGATTTTTATACCTGGCCAATGGTGACTTCAAAATTCTTGCTTTTAAAATACATCTGAACGTGCTTAAATTTCTCTGAAGCAATGTTTCTCGGATGTGTGGTCCCCCACGGAGGTCACCACGATGAGAGGCCCGCATCTCCTATGACGGGACGTACCGCTTAAGGGATGTATAGATGCATTGGCCAGCGAAGGCCATTTTGTAACTGACGACATTAAACCCCGTTACCATGGTCAGTTTTTCGGCGACCCACTTGCGTCGTTGGGGATTTATTACCCTTCGAAATTCTACCAGACGCGTACACAATCAACAACAGCCCGCAGAAGCTGTACCGAGGTCTCCGTCCGTCAACTCGCTTCCTTTGATGCCCGAGCATTTACCGACATTTCTCCTGAACGTTCGAGTCACCCCACAGACCCTAGAGCAACAAAAATTCTTTGCGGCGTTCTGCAAGGCGTTCTTCGAGCAAGGACATCGAAACACAATCATAGGAACGGGGCTTAACAGGATTGCTATCTTGGCAATCCGGTCATTCAGATTCACATGCCGGCCCAGTGCCAGGGAGCCGCGATTTCGTTATGGCCACTTGCTTGTTAAAGCGGCCGCCGAGATTGAATCGCCAAGTAACCGAGATATCGCCAAGATGGTGGTAAAATCTTGCCAAAAACGTTTGGAACCCTATGAAAACGCGCGGTCCTATAGTCGTGTCGCTTTTTTGCTCGCGCATTTACGTGTTATTTTTGTTCTTAAATTAGAATTGGTTTTTGAGGAATATTACTTGTTTTTCAGTGAATAAAGCTAAGTGGGAACCGGGCAGATTTTTTAAATTAAAAAAAAGACATCCTAGCTGCGGGAGTCGGAACATAGTGGCTTCGCAAGAACACTGAATTTACGACCTTGGCGAAATCCGAAGATCACCTAGTACACTCGGTGGCCGCTTTAACAAGTAACTAACCTTTATGAATAACTTGGGTTGGTATTAAATGTATGCGTAAAATATTAATACAAGTTGTAAGATGTGATGGAGTAATACGAACAACCTATACACACCGTTAAGCCAGCTTGCGAAATAAAATGCACTAAAAGAATATGCGACTTATTTTGTTTGTGTTCTTTTTCAGGAGGAGCGTACTACATGATTTCTCGCAGCCTGGGCCCCGAGTTTGGCGGCGTGGTTGGCATCCTCCTGTTCCTCGCCAACGCCGTCTCCGGTGCCATGTACATCATCGGGGCGGGAGAGGCCATCAGAGACATACTTAACGTAATTTCCTGACTCTACATCCGAAACTGTTAACCCCTTAACTGTTTTTCCCGTACCCACATCGAATTATAGCAATTTTAAATTTATAAACAAAAGCAAAGCCATTCACAGACGTTATAATTCAATACAGTGGAATCCGTAAACAATTCGACTGTCCTTCAGATTCTCAATTGAATTAAAACGACAAAGTATTCCCAAAATAGAAGGTGCCGTCTAATTAGGTAGTTGAGAAAGCAAGCCAGTTAAGGGGTTAATCTTTTGATTTCTCGTCTTTTTGCATTTTCATGAGAGTAAAAGGATTTGTGTTTTGATTTGGATTGACACACACGAAGAAAATTACTACTTTTGAAGGAAATTCAAAACAGAGACAAACTAATTAAACGAAAACAATTAGGTAGCATTTTGGAAAGCGCTGTATCACGCATGCGACATTATTAGAAAGTGAGATTTGTTGAAATTGTTTCTCTTTTTGAAGATGCGATCGCAGCGGGGGATTTTCATGAATCATGGAGGTAATTCACATGACGTCGTAATTCTATGACAAACGTAGCTGTGGAAACCAACATGTCAAACATCCTTTATTCTTCTGCAGATTACAGTCATCAGTTACGGTGAACAGAATGAGACTGAATAAATAACGGTTAAAAGTCCTTACTTAAATTTAAAAAAGTTTATTTTTAAACTCATGATGAAATTCGTTAATCATTCGGTATATCCAGTTACCTCAATATTTATGTACACCAGTAGGTCTTAAAAACTTCAGCAGCTCGTTATCGAACATCATTTGTTTTCCAGCAAATTACAATTTTCAGTTATTTGAATAGAATGAGTCTGCGTGAATAAAGGGTCTCCCCTGAAATTTAACGGCTTTTTTATTGCTTATTATTTAACTCATAATGAAATTTGTTGGTTGGTAACCAGTTACCTTAACTTTTCTCTACTCAAATATTTCTGAAAACGGCTTTAATTGATCAAATCTATACATAATGTAAAATGAAGTCCCCCGAAAGCGTCTGTATGTGTGAAAGCTTAAAACTCGAGAAATACTAAACGGATATTGGAGATATTTGTACCATTTTGTAGGAATTTATCGAGGAAGCTTTAATATATTAAACGCATATCAAAATCAAAAAGGGAGTTTAATAATAATTATTTTCCTACCACGATCCGCGCAAAGTAGCAGTATCTGTGCTTTGCGTATGCGCGGAATTCATGTCTGTTTAAATCTCCCCTTAAAGCGTCTGTATGTGTGAGCATTTATATGTCGAGAAATACAAAATGTTTATTGGAAATATTTGTACCATTCTGTAGGGCATTTATCGACTCTTTTCGAAATAAAAAGAGCGTTAAATAATTAAATCCAATCCAACCTCGATCCGCGCATGCATAAAATACCATCCTAGATCCGCGCATGAGTAAAACAGCTGGATGTGTGCTTTGCGTTTCATCCGCGCATGCGCGAAATAGAAGAAGCTGTGCTTTGCGTATGCGCTGAATTTATGTTTGTTTACATCTCATTTTAAACGGCCATTTTAAATATTTGCTACTGATTTCAATGCATTTTAAATATTCAGTGGGTCCATGTATGTATGAACACAGATAAACGTGCAACGACTAGTATAAAATATTTTTACATAATTTTAAAAGTATTTAACGCTAAGCTCAATTTGTGTAATAGAATTGAAACCATACCACATTAAAATAACTATCGTGTTTGATTGTTGAAAGTGTGATTGAGCTCAATAATTATCAAGAGTTGACAGGGTTCTATTGGTAGATCGGAGACACCGTCGAATCTTGAGATAGGTGCAAAAGCAGTTTGGCTCCAGGACGGACTGCTTCCACTAAAGCCTCGAACCCACGATCAGATAATACCCGAGTTACTAGCATCGTAAGGGATTTGCGGTTAGTCTGAATTGGACCAGATGCGCCATTCCCACGACGTGTAACTTGGCAAAGGTACTCCGCGCCGTCTGCCCAGTGAACAGCTTTTCGTCAAACCTCTCAACACTCTACATAGTCCAGTCATTAGGTGCTAAAAAGGAATGATTTAAAGCAAATTCTGGTGGAGTCGTAATTTTTTGCTCCTATATGTTTTTTGGGGTGCTGATTACGAATCTGAGGTTTCCCACCAAAAACTTTTGTTGGAATTTTAGTTATAGCCAAAAAACATGAAAACAAAAGGACTTTCCCCAGTTTTTTGCTTATAACTCAAAAACTATCAACTTTTTTATGGCATCATCATATATCAAAATAATCAGCACAAAATTTTCTACAATTTATGTCTATACTATATTTTCGTTTAAGTACTATAGCTGGTTGAAGTTTGGCGAATGTTTGACTTGCCTGCTAGCTCGGCTTGAACAACAACGAACCATCCAATCTGTATGCGCGAAATTATCCGTCTTACTAAATAAATTCCTACTTAATTAATATACTTTTTCTATCGTAAACCTCTTTGTGCAAATAAAGATTTTATCAGTTATATTATTACTCATAATATATAATCATAATCTGCACAAAATTCCTTCTAAATCTTTCTACCCCTGGTATTACCTGGCTTTCGCGGTTGTTAAGTAAACAACAGAGTAAATATCACGAATTTTTTAGTAAGCTAGGAAGCTTAAACATAGCCCTGTTATTGTCCCCTACCTGCTCTTGGTATCAAAAGAATCGAAGGAAATAATTTTAATACTGTGAAATTCAAAAGAAATGACAGAGTGCAACCACTAGCTCTATCTAATAAGTGATGCCATCAAGGTACATGATGAAAGTGTATCTATCAACCCTACAACGCTTTTCCAGATAATTTATATTACAAAGCAATCGTATGAACTAGAGGACGCCTTAACATCTGAACTATGCCCCTTTCCATTACCTCTGTTTGATGCAGCTGTAATGCGAAAAGGCACGAAATCCTCTTTATACAAAGCTTTCAAGCCATGTACACGGGATTTTAATGCTGAAAGCGGTGTGTATATTATTGATGGAGGATACTTGCTGCACAAAGTCATCTGGAAAAGGGGTTTAACTTTTTCATCAATTTGTGATAATTATGTGACATATGTTTGTACAAAGTAAAAATCAACTGCTCTAGTCATTTTCGATGGGTATCCTGAAAATGAAACAGTAGGAGGCACTAAATGTGCATAATGGGCCAGAACACAGAAACAAACGTCAAGTGAAGTAATGTTTGATGAAACGATGATACGAACTGTTTCCTAAGAAAAATTCCTGGCCAATCCGAAGAACAAGGATAGACTCATTTCCATCCTGATGAACAAATTCTCCACAGTAAACATGGCATACAAGAAAGCAGACGAAGATGCTGATTGTTTAATTGTGAAAGCTATAGCTTTGGCCCCAACACATCTGTGGTTGTCATAGGTGAAGATATCGAACTTTGTCATCTTAATTGGCATTTGTACCTTTGACAATGTATATTTCCTAAAACTAGGAAAAGGAAAATCGCTGAAAAGATATTTTCTCCTCATACAGTTTTAGAAAAAACAATCGCCGACAATATTTTATTCATACATGCCATGAGCGGATGTGACACCACATCAACTCTTTTTAATTATGTTAAATTGAAGTTTGTGCAGACTTTGAAAAACAATAATGATCTCCTCAAAGTAATTGAAATTTTAAGAACCCGGATATGACCCCTGAAGCTGTTGTGGATGTAGGGAACCGCTTTCTTGTGGCATTGTATGGCTACCCAATAACTACCTCGGATACTCCATCCTTGAATAATCTTTGTTACAAATGTTACATGAAATCTTCATTTAACAAGACTAGCATCATGGCTTCGCTTCGCAGCTGCCCACCAACATTCCCTAAAAGTTTACTATCATATCCAGCACTGGCTTGACAATAAAAAGAGACATGGAGACTGGGGTTGGGAAAGAATAAACAGTGAACTCCAACCTGTCAAAACTCTGAAGTCCCTCCCTCGCACCTGACTCTATCCTGTACGCAAGATATCCTGCAAGTGTAAGAAGAGGTGCACAGGAAATTGCAGCTGTAGGAAGGTCAGACTGTTTTGTTCAATGTTGTATCCTCATTGTTGGGGCAACTGCAATAACAGAGGGATTCAACTAATTAATAGTGATGAGGATGATGATGGTGAACCAATACTGCCCGATGATTTAGTTGAGGCGTCTTTATCTTTGCATGTGGAGGAAGACACAGGTGATCTTTCAAAAAATATTGGAACATAAGCTTCAAAGCGACCAAGATAAAATGAAGAGACTGTGTAACGTATGCAGATGCTAAGATCATATTTATGACTGTAGTTGTATTATTATTAAGTTATTATGACTTTTAAAGTTTAGAATGCTACTTTTTTTCATGTCATTTTCTTTCTTGGTTACTATATACCAAGTAATTCAAATTAATTACTAGAAATTAATAATGTTTAATTAAAAATCACACTAAGTACTTTTAGTTGTTTGTAAAATAGCATTTATTGTGAAAGTGAATCTAAGTTTCCATCAACATCAGCCTTTTAGAGCTAATCAAGGAATTTTATTCATAACTAGCACTTATGCCCGGCGTTGCTCGGGACTAAATTACCTTCATGTCTAATATAACAAATGAAAAATTTATTTGAAAATGGAACATTATGGTAGAAAAAGTGTATTAAATAAGTAAAGTATATTAATAGTAAGATAGTAAATTTTAGTACATACAGATAGGAAGATTTGTTATTTTTCAAGCCGTGCTAGCAGGTAAGTCAAACTTTAGCCACACTTCAACCAGTTATGGCGCCTAAACGGTAAGCGTAACGAAAAAATAGTACGGACATAAATTGTAGGAAATGTTGTGCTGATTATTTTGATATATGATGATGCCATAAAAAAGTTGATAGTTTTTGAGTTATAAGCAAAAAACTGGGGGAAAGTCCATTTTTTTCATGTAATAATTAAAATTCCAACAAAAACTTTTGGTGGGAAACCTCGGATTCGTAATCAGCACCCCAAAAAACATATAGGAGCAAAAAATTACGACTCCACCAGAATTTGTTTTTAAAAACTACCTAATGACTGGACTAACAGGTGAGCAGCAGTTTTCGAGAGTTTCCCTTCGCTCTGTTTCTCACCAAGCGCGCGCCTGGAGCCCCCGAGAAGAAAAGGGCCCCGACGGTATCATTTCAAATTTGAATAATATTTAATAGTAAGCATTTCATCGAATTTTATGAGCTCACTGAGCTCCAAAAAGGAAACAAAATTTCATAAAAATTCCAAATATTTTTGGGTACTGAAGTTTAGTGTTACATTTATAGCTTTATTAATTACAACGCAGATCTTTTCGTTTGATTTGAAAATAATGTTTTCGAAATGTGAAAAAAAATTTGCTTCTTTAAATTCATATTCAACAGAAAGAGTAAATGTGTTAGTCAGTGTTCTATTCTCATTTGTTATATTTGCAAAGATTGTGACTACCAATTTATTTCCTTATATTTAATTCAATAAAAATAGGATATAGCGTATAAGAAATGAAATTTTTGTTATAACAACGCATCTGAAGCGTTGCTATTAAAGCATGCCCTATTTAATATACAACACAATTTTCATGTAAAAATAACAAGAAATTAATAGTATATTTAAATCTTATAATTCCAGCAACTGAACGTTTTTTGATGACAATATATTTTTAAATATTTATTATCTTAAAAAAATATGTTCTTAAAAGGAATTTCTATATGTCTCGATTTCTTGCGTTTTCATTTTTTAAACTAAAATAAAAATGTTATTTATCTGTCTTGAGAAGAAAGTCAAGAATTATTGTTAAGTTCAATTCCCTGAATTTCTACAATGGCTTATTTAATATTATTACGTCTCTATATGTATGAAACATGAAGAACTAAATAACATTTGAACTTGACATTTATTTTATAAGAAGTCATAATCGCCTTCTTTCGAGACAATGAGTATAAAATTTGTATAAATTTAAACTTTGTCGCTTTACAAGGTATTTAATAAACATGCAGCATTTCATCAAACTTAAAAAAATAATTTATCGTTTAGTATTAATTTCTAATTTTAATTCTAATTAATTCTTAAAGCATCATGTTGATGTTTTAAGGAATGCACAAAAATTAAAATTATATATTTTAAATTTTTTTATGTGCTTGTATTTGACCATTTTCTCGTTTTTATTAAAATCAGGTTCATGTTCTATTATAATTTATCTCCGAGATTTTTTTAGTTTGGCGATTATCTTAGTGTATGCGAAAGGTATTTTAAACTTATAATGGATTATTTAAAAAAGCTATCTGGTTCTTTCACGCATAACAAAATAATCTGAAAAAAGTTTCAGAATGAGTTTGATTTCTTATTAATCTTCAATTTAGAAATATGCTGAATGGAGGATATGGAGAATTTTTTTTCTTTGTTGCATGAATTCGTGCCTCAAGAATTTTTTAAAACTAATAAAATCGCGAAACTTAAAAACGGTTTATAACACTTTGCTTCTTCAATGAAAAGAGGCACAGATAGTATGTTGATTTGAAAATTTAATATTAAATATCAAATTTGTTTTTGCATTCGAACTTCATATTACTTCAGTATTTAGCATGCACATAATTCCTTTTGGTGCTTTATGCCTCACTAATGTTATTAGAAAATAATCGTGATGTGTTCAGTAGTAATACAGAAAGCAATTTTGGAAAGAAAGTTATTTGCAGCTTCCTTTAATTCGATAATAATTAAATTTTGATTTACCATATGCAAATTCCGAAATCTTAATTATGATTAATTAAGATGCAAATTAAATACACTGATTATAAAGTTACATAATGTAGCAATTATAAAATGAAAGTTTATCAATAAAAATGTAGTTATCATCATTAAAACTATGCAAAATAATATTATTCAAACAAGGAATACAAACAGTAATATCATACAGTTTTGCGGATTCCATATGATACGTTCTCCCTCGTACAAATGCAAAAACTCCATAATCAGTTCAGTATTCTACTCCATAATCCTTTCGAAATTGCTAAAAAACTAGGACGTGAGAACAGAGTATAAAATACATCAGGCCACGGGAACGGATCGCGTCGGTTCGATCTCGCGTCTTTGATGTTTACCGTCACAACGCGGGAAACCACAGATGCCCTTACAAGCTCCCGAGCGAAAACGAATGTACCCGTTCCGACAGTTGGAAAGAACGCGCACCGCAGACGAAATCTGTGGTTTATCTGATCGTGGGTCCGGGGCTTAAGGCACCCATTAAAAATGAAAGCTCTTTCGCAACTATACATCGTGTTTGAGGCTTCATAGTGTGGCTTTTGCATCGGAACGTCGTACGTCAGAAAGCATACACATGCATTTCAATGCAAGATCTCGAACCACCAGAGACATATGGCATTCGCTACAAGAAAATTAAAATTATTAATGGAGGTATTTTCTTCAACAAACATCTTAAAATAGAAATTGATAATTTAAAAAGTAAATTTATTGTTACCACAGTTGAAAAAGCAGGGAATAATTTTTGCATAATGTGTAAATTCCATTTTAAGGAAACTGTTCTTAATGAATATAATTCAAATAAAACATATCAACTAATTAAATTTGGCAAAAAAGAATTGGATAAGAGAATGCTTGAATGATTGGAGAGACACTTGCTAAAAAAACTTAAATTAAGTCTAGTAATTTAATTTATCCTTACCTTTTCCCATCTATTAAATTTCATAAAAATCCATTAAAATTCAGATTTGTTACTTTTAGCACTGGCAGTTATAATTTTTATTTTGGAAAACTTTACTTCAAAATTCTTAAAATTATTCTCAATAAACTCAAAGAAGATAACTTTATTATTGATAGTAACATTGGAATTTTGAATTTTCTTAAAGAAAATAAAATATATAACATTAACACATTTGATTTTGAGAATCTATTTACTAGCCTCCCACATAACAAATTAATTGAAGCCAGCTCAAATTCATAACTTAATACTAATATAATAGATAAAAATAAATGGTTAGAAATTTGCAATGTTAATATATGTGAAAATTATCTCTTTAATGGAATTGACTATTATAAGCAGTCTTTCGGCATTCCTATGGGTAGCTGTTATTCTAGTGCATTGGCTAATGTATTTCCACATTCATACGAAAGAGAACTTATTAAGAATGAACTTATTTACGGTTATCGTTTCATTGATGACCTGATTGTGTTTAATTTTAATGATTTTGAATCTGCATTTAATTGCTATCCAGAAGAGCTTAAATTAAACAAAACCAATGATGAAATTAACAAATGCAATTTTTTGGATTTGGAAATTGAAATTTTGGATTCAAGTGTATCTCTTGGCATTTATGATAAAAGAAAAGATTTTAATTTTAAAGTCATTACACTTTATGGCTTTCATACTAATCTTAGTACTAAAATTTTTTAAAAACACTATTTATTCTCAAATTAATAGAATAAAAAATATTTGTAATAACCATTCAACATTTGTCACAGTTTTTGATAATTTAAATAATAATTTAAAAGAAAACGGCTACAAAAGTAATTTCTTTCACTATAATAAGTTCATTAAAAAGGGATTGAAGAGCTTCTAAATTTATGTTAGTTTGGTTCGAATTTTTCTCAATAGATGGAGCTAGGTTTGCTAGCTTTTAGACTTTATATCCTTTGATTCTGAATTGCTTAGATGGCGTTGTTTTTACTCTATTTGGCAGAAGGTAAGATTAATTTGATATTCTGTTTCTATATTGGATTTGTTAAAGAAGACTTTCTGAAGTTCTTCTCATTTAAGAATGTTTTTTTTCTACATTATTTCAATTATTGGATAAATTCAGGCCACAGAGGGAATATTTTTGGCGATCGCTTCAATTGGAGGGTTACTGGAAAACGGAAGTGAACTCTCACCATTGAAGTACTGCGAAACCAAAATAAACAAATCAGAAAACCCGCCCATACTAGTGGATCTGCATTAATAAAATGTTTTGACAAATTTGACATACACTATTTTAATATAACGGCAACTCTATATTTTAATATTTTGTATTGAATTAGGTATTAAGGTACCTTTAAAATGAGGGGAAATTGTGAGTGTTTATTTAAAATAACGGCCTAGGAACAAAAACTAAGGCTGCAAAGCAAGAAAATTTTTGAACAATTCAATAGTCTCAGCCATCGTTAGGGCAGCGGTGGTCTCGGCTTCGGGGCCAGAGGGTTGGAAACCCGATTCCACTAAAAGATCCCCCGTGTAAGTTGCACATTATATCATACGCAGTGGGCCAAGCGTTCTCCTGCTGGTGTGGTGCTACACAACCCACTCCGACCCAGCCTTCCCTACTGGGTTTGAGGCATTAAAGAGCCGGAGGGGAAGAGAACCGACCTGCAGCAGCAGGAGGACGCAAGCCCCACTCGCATATATTAAAAGTTTTTCCTCACATATACATACTACACCCAGCAACATGGGTGGAAATTAAATACGTATGAATATATGTAGATTTCTTATTACAAGGGCTCATCCGGCCAAGGGGACAATACTAATAACAACATATGAAGTGAAAATTATATATTAATAGAAATTAACCATGGCCAGAAAATTAACCACAAACACCAAAATACATTCTTAATTTTAATTATTAATGACATTCCACCAACAAAATACAATATGTAAGAAGCATCGCAATTAAATATAAAAATACTGGTGTGGTGCGGAAGTTTGGAGAGCGTGGTGCCAGATGTCATCCTCGTCATCTGACCACGGTTCAAAAGGACGAGGTCAGTCCCAAAATAGCCGTCGTGTTGCTTCAAAAAGGGACGTTGATATAACTAAACTCAACTATGTCCATCCATCCTTCTGAGCGGTCTTCCTTCGTTGCAGGAGGTGGGCAAGGGCATCGTGGAGTTCCCGAGCGGAGTGAACGACATCCGGGTGTCCGGCATCATCTGCCTGCTGTTGATGATGTCCATCACGGGTATCGGGATGGCCTTCGAGAACAAGGTGAGGATGCATCTTTTAATTCCTTCTTGCTCAAGCAAAAAAGAATAAGGAATAAATCTCATGAAAACAATTTTGATTTATTTTTTTATTATTTTGACTATTTTCTACTTTTTTTGTCTTTAATTAATTTGTTATTAGTTATTATAAATATTAGGGAATCTTGAAATCATTTTTTTAAAAATCCACCACCAGATGACGCCAATAATACGGAATTGAAGTTGAATAAAATCTAATGATTGGCTGTCAATTAAGTTCTCAAAGTATCAAATTGGCCTATTGTCATCGAGAACACTTCAGATTACAAAGACTTCAAAACCCGAGTCAATCGGGAAGTGAGCGAAAAATCAGTCACAAATTTCCATCTTTACAACCATTAAACAAGTCAGGTTAAATAAAAAAGTGCAGGAAAAAGCCTAGACTGAAAAGGAATGCTTAAAATATTTGTAAACATTTACTTGAATTCTGTATCTAAATATCATATTTTGTTTCAGTTTATTATTGTTAATAATTTCAAAAGTAAAAGCAGGTATGCAATTGTGTTCCCTGTTGAAAACTGTACCTAAGGTGTTTGCTATTAAATTTGAACCAACTTTATTTTATTGCACAGCAGACTACTTACTATACACGTCCCCACAATGTTAGGGGATGATAGAAAACACTGAATCTAATAATGTCCTGCACAGAGCATGTAGTAGCAAAGACAGCCATTTGCTGCGTTTGTGACCACATGTCTGTACCTGTGGGATTCTTGGACACCCTTTACCTATATAAATGCAACCAATAACAAGATTATGTCTGACTTCCGACTCTTGGCTGGTTCGACAACTTTATGTTCCATGCGGAATGTTGTTAGATCCGGAATGTTTTATCACTCCATGATGTTTAGGTCAGGAATACTAGGAGAACCTGTATGATGCAGTAATGAAAAAGTAAAATGCCACTTTGTGTATGCATTTCGTAGTCAAGGGCAATAATACGATCATCGAAATGTTCGCTGAGAAAAATCGAACACTTCAGCCGTTCGATGTGGCCGGGAAGCATATTTACAAACTCTACCCTGATAGAACTGAGGCAGGAAATCAGACATTATGATTGGCTCACTTCGCCGAGAGCCGATGACGTCGTTCTTTGCTCTCGTATGGAAATTATAACAAAACAAACCATTGAATGCGGACTTGGAATTAGTTTAGGTTTCTGTTGCTTGGACTACAACCTTAAAAATAACCCTTTGGCTTAAAAATATTACAACCCACGGAAGAATGTTTTCTGTGCTCAACACTGGGAAAACAGAGAAAAGTAGAACGACTCTTGTTTTGTTATGATTGCCGTACGCTACGTGCGAGAGCTGAAAACGATGTCACTGCCCCTCGTAGCCAATGATATTGGCTGATTTCCTGCCTCAGTTCTATCAGGGTAGGGTTTGTAAATATGCGGCCGGGAAACGTTTTGCATGAACCACGAACTGTTCCTACCGTCCTCCAAAGCAATTTGAATGCCCACAAATTCATAGAGAATGTCCAGATATTTTGCTGCTGTAATCGTTGGGCGTCGGGAAAAGGGTCCAATAAGACCTCTGGAGGAAATGGCGTCCAAACCATGACTCTTGGTGAATGCAGGGGTGAAGATACGGATTTTCTGTTCCCCAAATGCGCCAGTTGTGTTTGTTCACAAAGCCGTCGAGAAAAAAATATGCCTCGTCGGAGAACCAAATGTTTCCAACATCGATTTCGCAGGCATCCAGCTTCAGCAGCATAGCGTTCGCGAAAGTCTCGCATGCATTAATGGCATCAGCTCTCAGAGGTTGGCAAGTGTGGATTTTCTAAGACAGGGATTCCCAAACTTTTTTCCCTCGCGTACTCCTTGATTATTCTTTTTGTTTCCGTGTACCCCTACCATCATATCCAACTCTTCCTCCCCAACCATACGTCTATGCAAAGAAATTTTTATCAATAAAGTTAAATTTAGCTGAAGTTAGCTTAAAAGTGAAATGACTCAAATTAATAACATTTTCAGAACTTATTTTTGATTTTATGTTTTATTCCATTTTTACAAGAGTATTAATCAGTGCCAAGCAAATGAAACCAATATTGCAATTATTTCCTTTTAATTTATAAGGATAGCTAAAAAAAATTACACTTCGTAATAACCAACTATTTAAGTGGTATAGTTATTAAATAGCAAATATTCGCTTGGAGAAATAAAATTCTCTAACTTTTTTAATCCCTTATGTTTTCTTGTTTCCGCCATTAAAAACTTTGATTTCACGTACTCCCAAATGGTCCTTCGCCTACCCCCAGGGGTACGCGTACCACAGGTTGGGAACCTCTGTTCTAAGGAAACAAGTGAAGGCTGTGCCGCATGATACGGTGCGTAGACATTCGTCGTGGCCCAGTCCGACAAGCAACACGGCGAGCGGAAACTCGGGGTCGCTTTTGGATGAATGTTGCTGAATGACTGCAACATTCGCCTCTGTAACTGTCGTGCTTGGGCGGCCGACATTTCCAGCGTGGTCGTCATTGATGTTCCCAGTACGTTCAAATTTTTCGAACAGAGCCCTTATTGCGCCGTTTGCCGGTCCGTTTCTGATATTGAATTTCTTTTGGAAACTGCGTCTTGTTGCAACGAAACTGTGGACCAGGTGATGAAACTCCAGAACAAGAAATATCCGGTGTGCCAACGAATAAACCATTTTCGAAGAACACGCTAGAATACTGAGCGAAGTAATGCCGGTAATGCCCATCTGACGGGACGGACTGACGGGAGAATAGCAGCGCCATCTGTTGACGAACTTGAAACTAATTTTGAAACTTGGTGAGAATAAATTCCCTGGTTTCCAAAGCAGAAGGCAGCAAACAGTACATTTCTATCGCCTTCCGTTTCCCTTTCATTGATTTTTTAAATCGTCGCTCATTTTTGGGGCACCCGTACATATCTTCTGTATACGCGTTCCTGTTGGAGGATTAAATAAATTTTGATTTCATACAGCTGGCACCATCTGATGGTGAATTTCAAAAACAAATCGATTTCAAGATTCCATAAAATTTATAACAATGAATTATAAATTCAAGTCTTTTAAAAAGTAGAAAATAATTTTTTTTTAAATCTGCTTTTTTGGACATCAGTAAAAGCTAAAAAAAAAAAAAGTTTTCCCCAAATTTGTTTAACACGTTCAGGCCGGCGCTGCAATTCATTTTTCTCTCCCATGGGTGGCTACTCTAAGAGCGCTTTGCTTTATCGGGCGGCCCCAAAATAAAGTGAAAAAATGAAATTTTACCGCAATGATAGTGTGGTGTCTTGGCCTATGGGCGACCAAGTGTGAACAAATAAGTGTAATGCTTAGGTTGACCTAAGTACTTTATTACACACGCAGCTATAATTTAAATAGACATAAGAAATTTGGACTAAATGATTATAAACACAGTTCGTTCGTTTGAGTTGAAAGTTCGATGTAGTCAGAGTTCCACAAGAGATGGAGATCCAGACTAATTTCCCTATCCGGGTGATAGCCTAAGCACGAGACTACAAGGAGTGCTCGAAATTCGATAAGTCGCGATTTCGGAAATAATTGCTGATTCTCAGCGTTCGATGCCTAAGTCGGAATAAATTCGGGACTTTAATTCAGAGCTGGTCACACGGCTCTTTTGCACTGCCGGAGACTGAAACGCCGTTTCGAGTCTCCCTAATTCGGTTCTTCACCGCTCTCTTCCTTCCCACTCCAACACCCCCGTTTTTGTCCCTACCTCAAGGGGTGGAGCTCCGGCTTCCTTTCACTCCACTGGACAACCGTACTCCCGGGCGACCAACGACTAAACTTCTATGCCCGCAATGGTCAATTCCGACCGTGGGATTGTTCCTGAGTTTCATAAGCACAGGAGCTATACAGGTGTGACATGAAAGAGCACCGCTAATCTCCTGATAGCCGACCCAAATGCGCTCTCTGACAGATATTTATTCCTGTGCATTGTGGTCGCTCTCCGCTTGCAGCTATTACCTTCGCAAATGTCTTCTTAATGACCACCAGGTGTAGTTGGCTTTCTGTTTGCGGTTGAAGTGAAAGCTACTCGACTCTTTTCTCTTGGGAAAATGTCCTCTCCGGAAGGATAAACATCACAACCGCCATTGCTGCTCTTTATTTTTTATCACTATTGCTGTCATGTTTCTGCCAGCATTTGTTTGAAACGTTTTAGAAAATTGCATAGAAATAAATAAACAACTATGTTTACTATATTGGACTGTTATGTTTATATTATCAGATTTATTATATAAGTTATGTTTAAAATATTGATTTGAAATAAAATAAATCCTATCTTTTCAATCAATATAATTTCAATTTCCATTATTTTAATTTTCAATTACATGGGAACTTTTCCTACTTACTTAACGAACCAAATTATTGGTGATGCGCACCGCCCGATGGGACCTCTAATTACGAACCACCGGTGGTACGCGCCGCCCGATGGGACATCTAAGTGCGAATCACCGGTGGTACGCGCCGCCCGATGGGACATCTAAGTGCGAGCCACCGGTGGTACGCGCCGCCCGATGGGACATCTAAATGCGAACCACTGGTTGTACGAGCCGGCTTGAACGTGTTAATGTGTGTCATCTTAAGTAACTTGACTGCTGATTTCTCCTCCTTTCAGACTCAGATGGTGCTCCTGGTCATTCTGCTGGTCGCTATGATGGACTATTTCGTCGGAGCTTGTTTCCCCCCTACGGACGAACAGAAGGCGCAAGGATTCATGGGATGGAGTTGTAAGAGCTTTAGGCATCACTTTCATTTCGCTTCGGTAGTTTTCAGTTCCATATCCTTACTTGTAAGGTCATTCAGATAGTGCAGCAACTCTCGACAAAGGAACTACCTGGTGTTCGGTATGCCGGACATCAACTTTGAACTGCTTGTATTAATTCAATAACTGATGAAATCACAAGCTGTTTTTTATATGATTCTCGACTTTCTTATTATTATAATCAATGCAAGAATTTTTCGTTTCCGGGATGGAAACTTTTAATTTATTTAGTTTTTTCCAAAACTACTCTAAAAGACTTTTGTCCTTCGCAAAGTGGAGTTCTGTGATGAATTCTGTCTTTCGAGTAATTTCTTGTATTTAATATTTTTTTACCATTGAAAATGCTTGCGAAATGCTTCGTTATCATTTGGTAACCATTTGACAATAAAGTGCGTGTGGTTGTGCATCTTCTTTTAGCTGAAATATCCAGTAGTGATCGGATGCCGGACATTGGATAACTTTTCTAATTTTTCACCTACATCTTGAAATTTTATTTATGAGATACCCTTTGCAGTAGTACACAATACAGTAAATGAAAAAGTCTCAGTTCATAATTTCTGAATTCCGCCTGGAGGGGCTAACCAACATTTCATTGAGATTTACTTCTTACTTGATTACTCACTTCGTTTTTATTTAATTTCTTCTCACTTTATTTAATTTTTACATTTGCTTTCGTTTTATTTTTCTTTTCTGTTATTCTATTGTACGTTTTCTTTCTACATTTCATAAATTATTCTTTCGTCTTGTTTAGTCTCAATTCTCTTTTTGAGGAAGCCGGTTGAGTTGACGACGCTTTGGCCGTTGGGTGGGTCAGAGTAGATCTTTAGTTTCACTGTTTTTGACTTTTTTCGGTTTGACACTCCGAGTCCTTCGTGTGGAAGAGCCGGCTGCTGGTACTCGGTTTTTGTCCTTTCGGAGGTCTGTGGTTTCCTAAGGGGCCCTCTCGCTAGATGGATTGCTTCATGGCGGATCATCTACTTCCCGCGTGGCTTCGGCTTGGGCGTGGTTTAAAGTTTGTCTTTACTTCGATAGTTTTCCATAGACAAAATTGATTGCATTCAAAAGAAATATTTATTGCGAAAACTGAGCTAAAATAATCGGAAGCCATGAAATTTTTACTTTCTGCTACGAAGTATGTGTAAAGAGAAAGTATCGGGATCGTAAAAATCTGCGACCTCGAGATTTTGACGAATCTCCACACTTCAGACCTTCCCGAGTCCGAAACACTCATTTTTGAAATTATGCCTGTGAACACAATAACTCAAAAAAAAAAAACTCTCAAAAGCTAGACGGGAGAAATTTGGTAAATGATCTTTACACCAAAAGTGTATATTACTGTCTTTGACAGAAATCTACAAACGACCCCGCTAAAAAACACTCCATCATGCCTCGATTCGGCAGTCGAATTTGGCATCGAGTCGGCGAAAACCGCAGTTTTTTTATTCTCTTACTTTCTGGTGAGTTCCTCTTTACAAATAGCCGTTAAATACTCCTTGTAGCTCAGACTTCTTAAATAACGTTCCGGAAATTCTTAGATAACACAATTCTTCTTCGGAATTCTTAAATAATATCATTATTCTTCGGGATTCTTAAATAACATAGTTCTTCTTTGGAATTCTTAAATAACATAGTTCTTCTTCGGAATTCTTAAATAACATAATTCTTCTTCAAAATTCTTAGCGGAATTTTTAAATAACGTAATTCTAACCAGGAATTCTTAAAAAGCATAATTCTGCTTCAAAATTCTTAACGGAATACTTTAGGAATTCTTAAGTAACGTAATTCTAACCAATAATTCTTAAATACCATAATTCTTCTTCAAAATTCGCAGCAGAATTCTTCTGGAATTTTTAAATAACTTAATTCTAACCAGGAATTCTTAAACAACGTTCCAAGCAATTTAAACCCAGGTATGCATTGTCCTTAAATTTTTCCGCAAGCAACATCCATGAAAGATTTTAAAGTAGCTAAAATTTAGTGAACAATAACACTTGAGTAGAAGAAGAAAAGTAAACGAGTTCTGATTCTGCCTTTTCTTTTTTTCCCCTTCAGTGCCCGTGGGTCTGGCCAACATGGGTCCCGACTTCAGAGACGAGACGTTCTTCAGCGTTTTCGCCGTCTTCTTCCCTTCGGTCACGGGCATCCTGGCCGGAGCCAACATATCTGGGGACCTCAAGGTAAGAGATGCTCTTTATTTGGTTATTCGACTTTATATACAGAGTGTTTCAAAATGATATGGCAAAAAGGAAAAGGAATGCAGCAACAATTCATTTTCGCAATAGAATATGGGAGCCGAAACGCAAAGGAGATTCGCTTTGGGGGACTCTTTGTCAGTGAATGAAGTGAGAAAAAAGGATACACCCGATGAAATGTACGCCCCAGATTGAATGGAATGCAAAGCTGCAATAGCATAAAAACCAAGTTTCGCGAATAACAACATACAAGACGTGTATCGTCTTTTGAACACTTCTTTAAGTATTCCAAAGGTTTGTAGTTGATACTGCGTCCTACTTGCCATTATCGTTTCTGTCATGCATACGACTTCTAATGTTGTTCAGACAACTGGGTTGCTGTGATATTGTAAATTTGTATTCCCTTCAGTCTGTGCTGTACATCTCATCTTACGTATCCTTTTCTTTCACTTAATTTACTGACAAAGATCCCTCTGTAGCGAATGCCCTTTGAATTTCCGCCCCCATGTTTTATTGTGAAAATGACTTGTTGCTGCATGGCCTTCTCTTTTTGCCATGCAATTTTGAAACACCCTGTATTTATGCTTTCTTAGCCAAGGGTGTAGTGGTGTTTTTAACATCCTTAAAACAGCGAGATTTTTGTCACCCAGATTAGAGCGTTCCGGCACTGCTTATTGTGCGAGTACACCACTCTGTTCCTAGCACCCTCTTCGCCAGATTTGGCTTGTTAAGATCGTTTGCGACATACTTCTTATCTCATCAACTCTTAGACTTTTCTCTCCGGCGATGCTATGGGTAGGTGTTCTTCCAGTCGATAGTTTAGAAACTATAGATACTATCTATCGATAGTTCTAGTCGATTGTTTCAGTCGATAGTTTTAAAGTTATCGACTGAAAATGCTCCTATCAATAGTATTGCCCGGGAGGATACTATCGATAGTTTTGAGAAAGTCGATACTATAGATTGCTTCAGTCGATAGTTCCTAAAATCCGATACCATCGACTTGGCGGCTTCGATAGTATCGATAGTCTACCGATGTTTACGGGAACACTACCTAAGACTGGAGCCCGGGCCATCTGTACCTTTTTCCCCCGTCTCTACGCCATTGCCAGTGCTCCTATTCGAATTGTCATTTGGGGACGCACGCTGTGATCGAATTGTCATTTGGGGCGCACTCTGTGATCGAATTGTCGTTTGTCAGTAGATTCGTTTTGTCTTTTTATGTGCTTTATTCCTGACACACGTTTCCCCTTCCCAAGGATCCGTGCAGCGCCATTCCGAAAGGCACCCTCCTGTCCATCGCGACGACCTCCCTCAGCTACATCCTGCTCATCCTGTGGCTCGGCTTCACGGCGGTGAGGGACGCCAGCGGCGACCTGTCCGGCCTCGTCAACGAAACCTTCCCCAACTGCACTTTCGAGCCATGCATGTACGGACTGGAGAACAACTACCAGGTGAGAAGCGATTCTTACACGGCGAAATTTTAATTACGGTTCCGCGTCATGGGAAATCTCGTTTTACGGGACGGACGACACGTCCAAACATCTCTTTGATTTGCAACTGCGAATATTTCCAGTGAACTGTCGCTTTTGTAAATCAGTCAGCTTCACTGTTCAATGTAATGAATATCTAAAGAGACAAAAAAGTGAGAATATCTAAAGAGACAAAGAATGATAGAAGCAATTCAATTGATGTGCGCAAGTGCAGCAGCATCCAGGAAAAAATTGCAATAGTACAAAATAGACAAAAATATTTAAAAAGCAATTAAAAATGTGGAAGGGTACGAAATAATAGTAGACAACGACAAAAAGTAAGAATCGGGTGAATGACTTCATCAGAGGCCAGACATTCATGCAGATTCAAAATGGAATAGGTTTTCTGTAGAGGAAAAAGACTTTAAGGTCTGATATTTTTGAATTTCCTCTTTTGGTCTGAACCTAAACCAGGAAATATTGGAAAGAAAGACATTTATCCACAAAGAAGAAATTAAAGGCAATCGCCAGAACAAAGTGTAAAAAGAAGGGATTAAAATCTTACCTCTTATAACATATTTGGAACAAAGGAGTGACGCTTTAACAAACGCTTAGGTTCAGGCCAAAAGAGGATATTAAATTCAGACCTTAAAGTCTTTTTCCTCTACAGAAAACCTATTCCATTTTGAACCTGCATTAATGTCTGGCCTCTGATGAAGTCACTCACCAGATTCTTATTTCTTGTCGTTGTCTACTATTATTCTTTATCCTTCCACATTTTTAATTGCTTTTTTAATATTTTTGTCTATTTTCACTGTTCAATGTTATGTTACGGTCAGTGTGAGTAATCAGTTATTATACAGGGTGTCCACACTTATCGTGGTCCAATAGCTCATTTCGAAACCGTCAGAGATAGACATATAGTTCGAATTGGAAAAATGCTTTAGATAAAGGGAAGAATTATATTTTATGCTTTTTAAGTCAATAACTATATTTCTGAAAAAGTTACGAATTCTAACTTTTCATACGGTCCTATCAGTCATATTTAGTAAAATCTTCTTGATATACTAACATTTTAAGCAAAAAGAAGTCCCACTCTTCTGCGACTAAAACTGACCGAGTTATGGAGCTTTGAATATCATGATTTTTAACCAATCAGCGGCCTCGTCGAGCGGGTAATGCGCATTGATTGGTGGACCGTCTTCGAGATGGCTATTGAAATGGTGCGAAGTGGTATAAGTTAGCGATATTCAAAGCTCCATAACTCAGACTTGTCTTTGTTGCAGTAATGAACACCTGTGTCTCCAAGGCGGAGACGATGGGGAAATAAAAAGATATATAGGAACGGCCCATTTCTGACCGGGAGTTGACAGCGGAGCAAAATACAAAATACGAATACAGTAAAATAATGAAATGTGCAGTTAGAGTTCCCGTCTTAGACGAAGCCATCTGGAACTCCTGATGAGGCCTCAGAAAGCGGCCCCGCCCAGCACGAAGGCACAAGTCAACACTTGGCGTTAGCGGAGTTTACTCAATTGACCCGTCACTAATCTCCCCAGATGCAGGCGCGCGACAGGTGCAGCGAGCAGCGCACTACACAGCAACTCATCTTTCATTAGGATCACTCAAATAATCTTTGCGTAGAAATATTACACAGTGAAATATATTAACAGGCAAATTTGGCAAAGGAGAAACACGCCACACATCATTCAATCAGTCCAATTCAGTGAGTCCATCAACTCAGTGAGCGAGTATCGAAAAGAGATTTGACTATATTGATTGTGTAAGTCTTAAATGCTGGTGCACAAGTTCATGAATCTTTTTTACTAACCAACTTTTTGGTAGTTCATCTCGTTGTTGAGGCCAAATTGGACATTCCATTAAGACATGTTCAATAGTTCCGTCTTCTCCACATTGACATTTATAGTCTTTACCAAACATTCGATTTTGGAAAGCACCAAATATTCCATGTCCCGTTACAATCTGATTTTAATGGAAGTCGGCACTGAGTTGAGTCATATTTATTTCTGGATATATTAACCTTGTCCATATTCTCTCAGTAGATTCCATCCATCTGCGTTGCCAAAGTTCTTTTAATCTTTTGTTATTTATATTTCTCATTTGTACTATTGAGTGCGTGAACTGTACATCTGTCATCTCCCTATTGGCAGCATCCTTGGCAAGCATATCTGCTAGCTCATTTCCCCTTTCACCCATGTGGGCTCTCACCCACATGAGTTCAATATCTTCTCTACCTTTCAACTTGTTCTTTATATTCCATATCAATTCTCTTTGATCATTTAAAGATGTTACAGTCATCAATGCCGATCTTGAATCGGACACAATTTTAATGTCATAGAGTTGGTGGTCTAAAATACAGTCAATGGCTTTATGTATGTAAAATAATGGAATATAAAAATAATAGAAGAAAGCATACAGAACACAAAAATACATTTCTATCGAGAAATAAAATAAGTCAAAAGGATACAGGACACCCACAGTACAACCCTTTTCAAACCGCAAGGAATTCAGTTCCTCTGAATTGGAATTTGATTTCCGAATTTTCATCCGAGCGTCTTTGAAAATGCTACCCGCGTCGGGAGATTCTCGACGCGCATCTTCAATTGAATCGCCTTATTTTAAAGGGGGACTTCTGACATCTAGCCGAGAACAGCAAAATTGATGTTAAAACGGCTCTTCTGAGGAGAAGCCCCTTTTTAACATCCTACGGAAATTTGCTGATGTGCTACAACGTGGCTGTGAGTGAATACAAACATAATTTCGGTAAGACTGTACAAGTTCCCATTTAAAGTCAAGAGGCTCAATTATGTCAGAACCGCAATACAAATCTCTACATATAGCGAGGAATTTAAAATTTCGAGTTTGGGCTTTCATACATTTCAATATGAAAACTGCCATCACCAAAATCGCTAGACTACAATGAAGTCCGAATAGGAGACCGTAAGATTTTATACTGTTGATCAGTGGCGAATCCAGGATTCGGGTCTAGGGGGGCTGAGGTCATAAAAATTTTGTATCGTAGTGACGAATGTCAAATCTCATGGCTGATATAAACGAAAACACTTTAATTTTACAGGCTTGCCTCTCCTGACAATAAGTATCATAAAGAACACTACAATACTTTCGATAATTTAATAAAAAATACAATGAAATAACTGGCCAAAAAATGTTTTCGACCGCGCCAACGCTACGTGTGCAAGTGGAATGACTAGAAAAGTAGGAAAATTTTCGAGCCTGTCAAGTCAGAAAGCAACGTTGTCACGATTTTATTACTATTTTTTTAATGAAACTTAAGATGAAACAGTTGTAGTGATTTTAATATAAATCACGAATTTTGGTTTAGCTCTGGGGGGGGGGGGGCGGCAGCCCGATAGCCCCTCCCCTGGATTCGCCACTGCTGTTGATGGTTGTGGCCGAACCAAAGAAAGTTAAGTAACTCCGATCCTATTCTAAAATCTCTATAATCAGAAACGCCATGGTAATATATCCGTTGAAGGCAATTTCAAACTTCGAATTTTAAAAATTATGTTTGAAAAAGCGATTAAGTAATTATTAATTAAGTCCAACATCAAGACGATAATGTAAGTTTCCGCACTTAACTCTTGAAGAGTTAGCGTCGTAAACAATCGTACATATTCTAGTATTGTGGGAACACAAATGAAGAAGCAATAATTTCTCTTCAACAGTATATTTCAACTGACTTCTTAAAAACCCTTCATTTTATATTTTATTTTTAACAATTATTTTCAGTTGCCATACTGAGAAAAGTAAATTTAAAAGAATAATATGAAATCGTCAGAGATTGACGATAAATTTAATTTAATTAAAACGTAGTTAATAATATATGCAGAGATAGCTTAGTAAAATAGTCTGCCAGAAAAAAAGCAAAAGATA